>JADRCC010468600.1:0-14765 GCA_019843855.1 Hylomyscus alleni
AAAGTCACAAGGTTACAGATGGCACCAACTACAGCATTGCTTTCCTTTCTATTTTATTCATTTCAGCTCTGAGCTGTTATTACTCCTCTTGAGTATGTTTGCTTCTTTTTGATTTAGGGCTTTCAGGTTAGCTGTTAAGTTACTAGTATGAGATCTTTCCAATATCTTTATGAAGACTCTTAGTACTATGAACTTTCCTGTTATCACTGCTTTCATTGTATTCCATAAGTTTGGGTATGTTTTGCCTTCATTTTCATTAATTCTAGGAAGGTCTTAATTTCTTTATTTCTGTCTCCACACAGTAGTCATTCAGCAGAGAGTTGTTTGGTTTCTATGAGTTTGCAGGCTTTCTGGTGTCTCTGTTGTTGTTGAGGTCCGGTTTTAATCCATGGTGGTCTGAGAGGATACAGGGAGTTGTTTCAATTTATCATGTCTGTTGAGACTTGCTTTGTGACTGAGTATGTGGTTGGTTCGGAGAAAGTTCTGTGAGGTGCTGAGAATAAGGTCTACTCTTTTGTGTTTTGTCCATCTGAGTCATAAGGTCTGTTAGCTCCATTATTTCTCTGTCTAGTTTTTGTCTGGATGACCTGTCCATTAATGAGAATGAGGTATTGAAGTCTCTCCCTATTAATGCATAGGGTTCAATGTGTCATTTAAGTTTTAGTAAGATTCCTTTACATATGTGGGTTTCCTTATGTTTGGGGCATAGAGGTTCAGAATTCAGATATTACCTTGCTGGATTTTTCTTTTGATAAGTATAAAGTGTCCTTCCCCATCTCCTTTAACTAATTTTGGTTGAAAGTCTATTTTGTTGTATACTAGAATGGATTACACTAGCTTGTTTGTTGAGTCCATTTGCTTGGATAATAGTTTTCCAACTCGTTACTCTGAAGTAATGTCTTTCTTTAATGTTGAAGTGTGTTTATTGTGCAGGAGAATGGGTTCTGTTTGCACATCCATTCTGTTAGCTTGTGCTTTTTCATTGGGAAACTGAGTTTATTAATATTGAGAATATTAATGACCAATGATTGTTAATTCCTGTTAGTTTTGTTGGTATTCTACAATCTTCTTGTATTTTATATAGGCATCTCCTTCTTTAGGTAGACAATTTTTCTTTTATGATTTTGTTGGAAATATTTTCTGGGCCATTGAGCTCAGAATCTTCTCCTTCTATTCCTATTAATCTTAGGTTTGATCTTTTCATATTGTCTTAAATTTCCTGGATGTTTTGTGTCAGGAACTTGTTAGATTTTGACATTTTCCTTTTACTGATGTATCAATTTATTCAATCATGTTTTCTAGGCCTGAAATTCTCTCTTCCATCTCTTGTATTCTTTGGTGATCTTGCATCTGTAGTTTCTGTTCTCTTCCCTTGGTTTTCCATGTCCAGGATTACTTCACTTTGTGTTTTCTTTATTGTTTCATTTCTATTTTCAGGTCTTGAGCAATTTTATTCATTTTCTTCACCTGTTTGTTTTTTCTTGGCTTTCTTTAAGGGATTTATTCATTTTCTCCAATTGCATTTTGCATTTTTTGTTTGTTTTTGTTTTTCTGTTGTTTGGATTTCTTTAAGGGAGTTACTCATTTTCTCTTTAAGGACCTCTATCGTCTTCATAAAATTGGTTTTAAGATCATTTTCCTGTGCTTCAGCTGTGTTGGAATATTCCGGGTTTGCTTTAGTAGGATAGCTGGGATCTGGTAGTGCCATAGTGCCCCGGCTATTGTTGATTGTGATCTTACAGTGGTGTCTAGGCATCTGGGCTTGGGATGAATACAGGTCTAGGAACTGATTTATGAGTTTGTTTTTGTTAGATAGGTGTTTAGTTCCCTGGTTTCTGTTTCTTCTTTGGTCTTTTGACTTGTGTGGTCTGCTTTTCAAGCCTGGTTTGTCAGGTCCATCTGATTCTTTAGAGTTGAGGGCTGGAATTCTATTAGCTAGTGGTGGTCCAGCAGGGGATCTTTGTCCTTCTGACTGGCAAGGCTTTTACTTGAGCAGTGGGTATCTGTCCATGTAGGGACAGGGGCGTGGCATCAGAGGCAAATGGTAGACTTAAGGGTGAGGTGTGTGGGAATGTGTCAGTGGCTCAGGTCTTTCCTGAACCAAGGGCATAGAAAGGTTCTGAAGGCAGGTGGGCCTCTTACCTGTTCTGGTTAGCATAATAGTAAATATTTTGAAATAAATAATTAGGCAAATAAAGCCATTGACCTAATGCTAATATGTTATGATAGGATAAAAAACTAAAACCACTAGTTTCTTTTCAAAGAATATCATAAACTTAGGTATGGGATAACTAGGAAAGTCTACTGAAAACTGTTTCTAGAGTAATCTTGCTATCTCTACACAGCAGTGAACTAGGAAGGAAGTGACAGAGATTGGTATAGTTTGATTCAGACAATTCAGGGAAGTTCTCAGAAGTCTTCTCTTAATGATCTTTAGTGTCTGCCCTTCTGTGTGTTGGCTTAATGCTCAGGTTCAATGCTTGGCAAGATTGTGGCCAGGATCTAGAGGTCTCCAGCTTCTATATCACTCATGCATTTCACTGTGATTAAACTCACTTGGGAATAACCTGAAAGAAGAAGTGACATCTAAATTATAACTAAAAGAAAGCAAGAACATGTGTAGTTGGTTGGTAAATGGCAGACGAATGGCATGGGCTGAGATTTGGGAAAACCTGGCATGTTTGTGGAAGTCCAAAAGTCTAACTTGTTTGGTGAGGGTTCATATCCAATCTACATAAATTTGCCTAAAACCTTTCCTCCTAAAATACCACCTCATCTGTAGTTCTTCTTGTGCCTTGAAACTTACCACATGGTTATGTGGTATTCGCCACAGAAGCCTATTCAGATACGGCCGTTAAACCATTAGAAAGTCTTCATCAGCAGCTGGTGACTACATGGGGATCATAGTGTAGCACCCAGCCCTTTTCAGAGTGAGAATTCAAGCACCAAAACCATGTTTTGGGCTGACATACTTCAGTTAACAGAAGCAGTTAGCTAGAAGCAGAACTACAGAAGCCAAAAAGCAAGGTTAATCCATTCTCAGAACTTTGAAGGATTAAGTCTGTTTTCATTTTGGCTAATGGAGCTGTCCATGTGCTGAGTTTACAGCCTGAGTGGCACTTCCCTCATGGAGTCAGTTGTGCTGAGGTCTACTAAGTTCTGGGACTCTGTTACAGTTTCCCACTGGTCTTAGTGAACTGAGTCAAATTACGGACTCATCCTGCTCTAAAGAGGTGTAGTGGGTCCCGAGGACGATAATTTTACTGAACAGACACACAATTGGCCATACAGGCTAAGATGAGGGCCTTGACATCAATCCAATCAGAATGAGAAGTGGAGGCCCAGTCAGTGCTGATAGAGTAGTTATCCAGGGAGACCAAGAGAACAGAGACTGGTGCCAATTCTTTGATTTATTTCTTTGTCTCTAGTTTTGAGGGTTTCCTCAACCATGGCAAGATTTTTCTAATTACTCTTGATCAATAAGCATAGAAACAACAGGTTTTCCCCAAACGCCATATATAGTCCCTATTTGTAGAACCATTTCTGTAAGGGAATAACTGGTGCTTTCATTCAGAAACAAACCTTTAGTATCTCTAGGTTCTGATAGACCCCGCTAGTTAATTTGAAAAGCATCAGAAGAGGCATGTTTAGTCAAAACATTAGTACATGCCCACCTTATAGTCTCAGGGGTTTAGGAATTTTGCTGTTATTCAGGTGAATTAGACCTTAATGCAGATTAATGGGCACCAGAATAAGTGGAGTGCCTAGGTTAGGTCCTCTAATGTTAATGTGAGCTGCCCAAAATCACAATGAGTTCTGCCAGTCAATGGGCTGTCAGTCTGTGCATTCCCTACCCATAGGCCCATGTAGGACAGGGCCTATGAGTATAAGCACAACCAGGAATCCTGGTTGAGTTTTGGTTGGACGAGATGATTGAATCTATCTTGTCCTGCGGCATAGAGTCTGGTTCTCCTGTCCCTCCTACCCCTGCCCAGAATCTATTTTTATGGAATTTTGAAAATTTTAATTATATAACCACTGGATTATAACTTCTACTGTGCATTTCTTTGGAGGGTTTTTTTTTCCTATATATTCATCCATGTGTTTTCAGGAAGCCTCTGTTTTACAATGCTAATTTTTGGCAATGGAAACTCTCTTCTTTCTGATAACTAGGGGGCCCAGCCACAAGGTGTGTATAGAATTGTTAACTCTGTATTCTTATCTCAAAAGATAAAATCCCATATCTTTCCTTCCCCCATTACAAGCAGATGCTTAAAATGAGCATCAGCGAGTAAAGGTCAAGATGGAATGTTGACCATCTTGGAATGGGATGGACCGCTGTAGTCACACTAGCTAATGCCTTCCCCGAATCGTTTTTTCCTCAGTTCCCAGATTCAGGCTTGATGGCTATGGGAGCTGGAACACAACCTTGTATTTATACCAAACACACGACTCAGGAATTATTTCTCACCTTCTGTATAATGAAAAGGAAGATGATGCTTCTGACTGTGGTGACACACAGTTTTAATCACAGCACTCAAGAGGTAGAGATATGTATCTCAGGGCAGCCTGGTCTACACAGTGAGTTTTAAGTCAGCCAGGACTGCATAGGGAGACCTTGTCTTAATAAAGAAAGAGAGAGTGAGAGAGAGAGAGAGAGAGAGACAGAGACAGAGACAGAGACAGAAAGAGAGAGAGACAGAGACAGAGAGAAAAAGAGAGAGACAGAGACAGACAGACAGAGAGACAGAGACAGAGAGACAGAGACAGGGAGACAGACAGAGAGAGAAAGAGAGAGACAGAGAGACAGAGACAGAGAGAAAAAGAGAAAGACAGAGAGAGACAGAGAGACAGAAAGAGACAGAGAGAAAGAGAGAGAGAAATAAAAAGAATAAAAAAGGATGATGTGAAGTATTTTTGAGAATGTGGAGGTGCTAGAACTCTCATTCATCACTGGCAGTAATGAAAAATAAACAGCTGCTTTGGAGAATAGTTTCCCATTTTTCAGAAAACCAAGCACACATCTACCTGTGTCTTGGAAATGTCACCCCTAGTTACATATACCTGAGAGAACTGGGGAAGTGTGTCCACACCAAAACTTGTGCATGAATGTTCATAGCAGCCTTACTGAGAGTTATCAGAAGTGGGAAACTCCAAATGTTGGGAGCTGACGAGTGAATGGGATGTGAAATGTCCACGTGGTTCCGAAATGTGATTCAATGATACAAAGGAAAGCATTGCTGATGTGTGGTATAATCCATGCGATGAGAGACAGCATGGGAAGTGAAGCAAGAAAGCCCAAAGTGCCACATAATACACGGCTCCATCTGTGTGACATGTCCAGCATACAGAACCCATCCAAAGTACAGCAGCAGTCTCTATGGGCAGCAGGCTTTGGCTGTTGTTGTTTGCTAGTGCAGCAACAATAATCATATAATTGTTTGAATATGAATTTAAAAAGTTGATGTCAATACTTCAAAGTAAGTTTTATGCTATATGAATTTTCTCTACTTAAGAAAGAGATAAAAAATATTTTTGAAAATTACTTTCCTAGGAGAAGAACTGGAGTATTTATCTACCCATTGCCTCCCAGTAGTCTGGGCTCCAGACTCTTCCCTAAGATATGTTAATAACCCAGGACTTGTGATTTGATTTGGGTGTGGACTTTAGGTGCTAAGATTTGCAAATAGTGCCCAGATATAATCAGAAGCTGTTCATTTTAAGTGAGGACAGTTTTCTGTGGTATATAGGCTCCATTTTCTGTGGTTATACAATAAGGACTTCTTGATGTTCTGTTCTCATGTCAAAAAGTAGTTCCTAGACTTAAAGAATAAGGGATGGGCATTTGGTACCATGTTCCTTCCTGGGGGACTGCTGGCTGCTGAGGGATGCTGTGGAGAGGAGGGGTCAGTGTATTTAATACTGTAACCCCTGTTGAAGTTGCCCACACTCCAGTGGACAGCTCCATATCCACATTCACGTGGGCAGCCCTCGCTACAAAACTGAGAGAGTCACAAAACAAAAAGACATGAAGATTGGAGGGGGAATTGTTGGGAAGAGGTGGGGTTAGTCTGAGTGGTAAGGGAACAGAGAGCAAGTGTGAGCAGAAGGCATTATAAACGTATGTATGAAATTGTCAAAGAATAAATGGGATCTTTTTCAAGGTTATAAACAATGGAGGGGATTGTCATTCAAAAGGTTTAGCATTCCTTTATTTTGAGGTTATTCATACTCACCTTAGCTGCAAAGAGTGGAAATCAACCCTGACTGGGATGATTGTAATGTGGAGAAGAGACGTATCAGTGATGTGGGAGGAACTGGAGCTTCACCCATTTCAGTAAGAAGGAATTTTACACACACACACACACACACACACACACACACACACGCGCGCGCGCGCGCACGCACACTGGCACTTACACAACTCAAAAACTTGTGTGAAGCTGGCTCATCGGACCCAGACTTTGGGTAAGTCTAAGAGCAGGCAGATGGTCCAAGCTAAAACTAAACCACGGCACAGGGGCTGTGTGTGTGGAGGACCCTGCCTCTTCCCAGGCAAAGCGCCTTTCAGATGGAGGTGGGTGAGGCAGGGCTCTGCATCCAGGGATGTCTGAATCCAAAGCTCTACTCTTTCCTTCTGTAAGCTAGCACTTTCTTTGTAAGTAGAATAGATACACAATGGCTGTGGATGATGATACCACAGGGATTTGGATGTTTTCCCAAGGGCCAGATGTAATTTAAGTGACATCATTATTACATGTAACCACAGGCTGTGTCTGAGGTAACTAGTCACTAAGGTTCCCAGGCAGTTGTATTTGCTAGGCACAACTGGTTCATGTGAGCAGGTCGAGGACTTATGTCCCAGAATGGAGCTCTTCAACATCAGCAGCTCCTTTCTGGTGTTCTCGTCTCCAGTTTGTGTTTTCTGTCACCCTCAATTTCTGAAGCTTCTTTTATTTCTACCCCTGTTTTAAGTTAGCTTTATCAAAGAACTTTCCACGATAAGCCATTCTACAACAGCAGTACTTATGTGCTTTAGTTATGTGTTTTCCCAAACTGTTTGGTAATGGGTCTGGAGAGAGGACTCAGTTGGCAAAGCACCTGATACATAAGGTCAAACACTTGAATCTGGATCCCGATCACCCATGTAAAAGGCTGGGCTTGGTGGTGTGCTCGTGCTCCTACACCAATTTGGCCATCCTCTGCAGAGACCAGAATGACATTCAGTTAGCTATGAATTGGAATCTCTAGAACCCTGAGTTAAAACAAACCTTTGTCTTTGTCAGTTAGCTTCAGTAGGTATTTCATTGTGCCAGGTAAGGCCGGTGCTAATAAACTAGACTTGACTCTCACTTTCTTTTTTTTTTTTTGAGACAGGGTTTCTCTGTGTAGCCCTGGCTGTCCTGGACTAACTCTGTAGACCAGGCTGGCCTCGAACTCAGAAATCTGCCTGCCTCTGCTGCCTCCCAAGTGCTGGGATCAAAGGTGTGCGCCACCACGCCTGGCTGACTCTCACTTTCTTTGTGACATTAATGGGGATATCTTTCCAGTGCTTATTTGCCATCTCTGTTGAAGTGGACATTTCTGGTTTCTTTGAAGACTCAGTTGTGTCATGTGATGTTTTCCTGGAAACTGTCTTTTGAGAAGATGTTTTTGGTGAAGCAGACTTGTGGGAGGATGTTTTCTGCAAATAGACATGTGGTATTTTTCTGGAAGCAGCATGGAAAAAAAGGCATGTGATATTTGGCTAGAGCAGATGTTTGAGAGAACATGTGATATTTGGAAAAGGTATAAACATAACCCAACAGCCAGTGGACGACAACTCTATGGTACTGGTTGGTCTTGCCATTTTTTTGCTGGTCATCATTGGGCTTTGTTGACGCTGATCTCGATGATGATGATGACGGTGGTGCCTTGTGGTATTGGTTTGCCTTACCAGTCTTCTTTGCTGATTATCGCTTACTGTGACTTAATAGAGCGAAACACCACCAAACAACTTCTGGTGATGTTCAGGCAGCTTCTTGCTGGTTCCTCAGGCTCAGAACAATTGGCAGGGCCTCACCATTTCTTCTGGATTGACCTGTCATTGCTGATTTATGAATGGTGTTTTTGAGTGGGTCGAGTTGCCCTGCTTATTCACGTGAACTAAACGAATACCCTGACAATGCAGATGGGATTCACTCCAAAGAACTATTTCTAAACAGATCCATACCCTCCTTTGCCCCATTAACCTTTCCTTTTTACTGCCTCTGGTGGCTGGTGGGCTAGATGGGAGATTAAAGCATTTAAGTATACTTACTAAAGAAAGTTTTGGAAAATACAATTCTACACTCTATGTTCTTTTTGCTGTGGTGTCTATTTCTCTTTTTGTACTGTCTGGTGTTAAGGGTTCCTTGGTTATTTGGGATCAAGCCCTAGATAGATGAAACTTGGCAAATATTTTCTCCCAGGCAGTGGGTTGGAGTTTTACTCTCCAACGGCCGCTTTCTGTAGAGCAGTTTTTGGTGGAATGAAACCCACTGTGACGGTTAATACCAAGCATTGACTTGAAAGAAGCTGAGACACAAGCTCGTGGGCATGTCTGTGAGGGAGTTTCTAGACTGAGCTGAGGTGAGAAGGCCCACCTCACTGTGGGCATGTACTATTCCACAGGCTGGGGTCTTGGGATGAATGAGGAGAAGGGAGCCTTGCACCAACATTCATTTCTCTCAGCTTTCTACTGCAGAAGTGACGTGACCAGCTGCCTCATGCTGCTGCTACCACAACTCCCCACCACAGAGAACCGTGCACTCGAACTGTGAGCCAGGATAAGCCCTTTCCTCTTTAACACACTTTAGTTATGTATTTTGTAACACAAGGGGAGAATTAACAAATACATTCACCTCATTAAAATTTTCTTTCGTGGATTGTGCCTTGGTATTGTAACTAAAAATGTATGCCAAATCTGAGGACCCAACTGAGCTCGCATCTCTCCATTTCTGTTCATTCCCCCTGTCCCTGTGATGACGAATCTACTCTTCATGTGCCATAGACACCTGTGGAAGTGACCAGACTTAAAATGGAATCAGACACCTTCTGTCTTCTGATGTGTAACATTTTTGCTACTGAGCCTCAAATACCCTTATTATTAATCGTTGTAGCCAGAGATTGCTGAATCAAAATAGAAGTATAAACCCTCCACATTTTATTTAAAACCTTGTCCTTGCTTCAACTTCTTTGGGCATGCTAAGAGTTTACTGTGGTCCAGGTATTCCTGTGCCACACTTCTACTCCCAAATACACATATCAACTTTAGAGGAACTTTCCCATATGTGCTGTTTGGATGACACCTCCATAAGAGCAAAAAAAGCCCAGCTCATATTCCATTGCATCTGAATGTACATTTGCCACCGTATTCCTGTCTTCTACATTCCTTGTTCAGCTCCTACCCTTAGGAGCTTCTCCTCCCAGCCTCTGGATGGGTACCTTCTCTGCCTGCTTTGAAATGGTGATGGTGCTAGAGATCAACCTTGGCTCATGGGTCTTCTTTTTCTGTCTGTTTCTGGTCGTCAATCTCACCCACTGTAAAGAGTCTATCTCCCAACAGAGAATAGTGACAAAACTGGGGTCTCCAAGTCTCTCCTTTTTTTTTTTCTCTCACTTGCCATGATTATACTACCGGACATTTCAGTCCAGATGTCCCATTTCAAATAGGGTATGTTCAAAACTGAACTATCTTGATCTACCCTTCAAAACAGATGTTCTTCTAAAGTCCCAGTTTTCTTTTGGCTTCTCTGGTTGGTTGGGGCAGAAACCTAGAGTCATTTCCCATTATATTATCTTTCTGTCTTTGTCTCTCTTTCTATCTTTGCATCCTTTATCTTCTTAGTCATCTCTACATCTACTCCACCTTGTTTCTTCTCACCATCACTCTCCTCATGAAACAACAAAGCACTGAGCTAATTAGGAAGCAGAATGGCAGAGTTAAATGACATTAAATATCTCTTAAGTAAAGGAAGAGTTCTGAAGTAGATGGAATAAAATGGATGGCTGATGTAACTGGAGACTGAGGATTACTGTGTTTCTAATTGGACCAGCTGTCATTTGAGAAGCTTTGTGGATCTGAGATTAAAATTCCATTTGAGACTTGCTGTCACTGGGTTCCATGTGACATAGGCCCATAATAGGAGTAAAGACTGAGGCTAAAGATTTATGGTTATCTCAGCAGCTGATGAAATGAATCTGACTACCTGAGGAGTTTGTGAAGTGAGGGTGAACCAAGACAGGAATTTGAGGATCCCTGAAGGAAATAGAGAGGTGGCCAGGTAATGAAGAGCCAAGAAGAAGCCATTTCCCCAGAGCCGAAGGCTGTAAGTGATGGCCTTAGTAGCTCTTGCTGAAGAATGCTGTGAAGATAAACTGAGATGATGACTAGAGAGAGACTACTTAGCTTAGAGGCTGGGAAAGGTTATAGTCAAATATTTGTCTATTTGGGGTGGGGCTGGCCCTCACTTCATTTATATTGCTGTGATAAAATACTGATGAAAATCAGCTTCTAGCCGGGCGGTGGTGGCACACGCCTTTAATTCCAGCACTTGGGAGGCAGAGGCAGGCGGATTTCTGAGTTCGAGGCCAGCCTGGTCTACAAAGTGAGTTCCAGGACAGCCAGGGCTATACAGAGAAACCCTGTCTCGAAAATCCAAAAAAAAAAAAAAAAAAAAAAAGAAAATCAGCTTCTATAGAGGAGGGCTTTTTTTTTGGTTTAGAACTCCAGGTACCAGTTCATCATTTCTGGGAAGTCAAGGCCTGAATTTGAAGCAGCTTGTACCACCTTCACTCAAGAGCAGAGAGAGGTGAATGCTCACAGGCTTAGCATTCTAGTGGTTTCCTCTACTCTTAGATAGTCTTGGGTCTCAAACCAGGGGAAGGTGCTGCCCACATCAATAATGGGAATCAAGACCACCACCCCTCCCACCTGCTACCGACATGCCCACAGGCCAACCTATTCTACCCCCTCTCTCCAGGTGGATCTAGGTTGTGCCAAGCTAACAATTAAATCTAACCATCAAGAGAAACCTTTGTCTATTAGTAAAAAAAGCTGAATAAGCACAACTTCAAGTTCTTCCTCCTGGCTCCAGGGAGAGGGGCCAGGAATATAAATCAAGTTCAAACCGATGACTCAAACTATGAGGATCCTGACCTTTACAAAGAGTTAAGGCAGCCAGGCCAACTTATACAGAGATACTCTGGGAGTGTTCAACCATCATAAAGAGCTGAAGGCCTATTCTAGGGGCTTGGTCTTAGGCTTCCAGAGATTTCTTTGTTTTGTTCTATTTTCCGTGTTCCTCTCTCAGCTTAGCTTTCAGTCTTGGAACTAATTCAGTGCCCCTCCACAGAAGTCCCCTTTCTACTTCCTCTAGCCAGAGTAGGTTTAGTTTACTTGAAACCAAGTACTTTGAGGTACATAGTACCTCAACAGGAATATTTTCAGAAAAATTCAGGTCCAGAATCTAGTTTATAGTTAATTACAGTGGAGAATAAAACTTCTCCAACAGGAGTAGGGGTGGGGTAGTGATTAAATCACTGGCTTTGCGAGAGTGAGTTCAGATTCTTAGAACTCATGTAAATGCTTCGTGAGCCATGTTGACCTGCTTGTGATACCAACCCTAGAAGGCAGAGACAGGGGATCCCCAGAGCAAGTCACCAGCAAGAATGGTCACACCCACAAGCTCTGGGCTTAACTGTGAGACCTCACTTTAAAGAATGAGGCCTCGCTGGGCGGTGGTGGCGCTCACCTTTAATCCCAGCACTCGGGAGGCAGAAGCAGGCGGATTTCTGAGTTCAAGGCCAGCCTGGTCTACAGAGTGAGTTCCAGGACAGCCAGAGCTATACAGAGAAACCCTGTCTCGAAAAACAAAACAAAACAAAAACAAAAAAAAGAATAAGGCCTCAACATGCATGTGCACCTATGTACATACACACTTGTACACATGTGATCACACATGCAGACCTGACTACACATATGTGCACATTACACACTTAAAACAGAAAAAGAAAAAAAAAGTATTATTTAAAAAGAACCAGGAGAGCTGATACTCCAAAAAGAAGCAATGTAGGTGGAACTTAGATTGTTGGAAGAGGAGTGTCTAAATATGTTCTAGAAACTCAGGGGAGAGTGGGTACAGATTTCCTTCCTCAGCTTGGCATTTGAGTTCTATAAGATTTCCACTTAGCTTTCCAGGCCTAGCCCCCAATATTTTCTCTGATTAATCCAAGTTGCTCATTTAATATTATCCACAAATTCTTGACTGTCTATCTTTGCATTCGTGTAGGTTTGTTTGTTTGTTTCTGTGTGTGTGTGTGTGTTGTTGGTTTAGTTTTTGAACCAGGTCACAGGTAGTGCAGGCTGGCCTTGAATTCATGATCCTCCTAGCTCAGCCTTCTGCCACTCCGTCACTCCGTAGGTTTTACTAAGGATATAGCCTTGGTCTAGATCTGTCTACAGATTTCCCTGTTGCTTGTCTTGGTCTTTTGCAGCCCAAACACCATCTCAAAGTTTTTCTGATCCCACAAATGAGTGAGGTTTCCACTGGCTTTAAAATTCTCAAACTAACTTGTATCTTTCTTACTGTTTCTAATTAGATTGTGCCATTGAATAACCTGTGTACTGGACTTATGTCTGCTTTGTAGTGTGAGCTTCCTTCTCCGCAGTAGCACTCACTCAGCACAAGAACACACCAGGAGGGTTCAGTAAATCCTGCGTGCCTTAGGGTTTTACTGCTGTGAACAGACACCATGACCAAGTCAACTCTTTTTTTTTTTTTAATTAGATATTTTCTCTATTTACATGTCATATGATATCTCCTTTCCCGGTTTCCCCTCTGAGAAAAAGATAAAAAAAAAAAAACAACCCTGTTCCCTCCCCCTTCCCCCTGCTCAAGAACCCACCCTCTCCCTCTTCCTGGCCCTGCCAGTCCTCTACACTTGGGCATAGAACCAAGGCAACTCTTACAAAGACAACATTTAATTAGGGGCTAGCTTACAGGTTCAGAGGTTCAGTCCATTATCATCAAGGCAGGAGCATGGTAGCATCCAGGCAGGCATGGTGCAGGAGGAACTGAGAGTTCTACATCTTCATCTGAAGGCCACTAGCAGAATACTGACTTCCAGGTAGCTAGAATGAAGGTCTTATAGCCCATACCCACAGTGACACACCTACTCCAACAAGGCCACACTTCCTAATAGTGTCACTCCCTGGGCAGAGCATAGACAAACCATCACACTGTGCAAATTCACTGTGACAAGTAAAGGAAGATCCTTCACAGGGCTGAGCTACAGTGATTAGAGTTTTCTGGAAATTATTCTTCTAGGGAGGAACACACCCTCAGCAGATAATGGTGGCTCTGTACACTCTTGTGGATGGGGAAGATAAGGAAATGGAGGTTTAAGTGGAGCCCCCGTCTGTGAGGATTCCAATACTCATCTGTGAAGTTCTCTCTCATACAGGAAGTGATAATTATCTGTACCAAGATAATGAGGGAGATGGGTTCTACACACAGTATAGAGCTTATACTGCTGAAAGTCAAAAGGGGCTGGCGGAGGTAGTTCAGCAGTAGAGTGTTTGACTAGCATCAAGAGGTCCTAGGTTCGGTCTCCTGGGAGTAAGAAGGAGAGGGATGGCGCTCGGAGCACACCATGTACAAGTCACTAAGGTCAAATTCTAGCATCACAAAACCCAAACCAAACAAGAGCAAAAATGCACGCGGCTTACTTAAAACAATCCCATTTGCACCAAGTTCAAAGAGAGGCAAGTATTATCCATGATTTCAAAAGTCGGTGTGGTGGGGACGGGGCAGGTGGGAGACTGGGAGGGCAGATGAAGTCTAAGTGATGTGTTTGCGATTAGTCATTGAAACTCTGGTTGTTATTTGTGCTCATTTACCTAAGTTTGCCAAACTTATCCTGAGAGTTGATTTAAGGCTAGTGAGATGGCCCCATGGGTCGGACAAGCCCGGAACCCCAACCTCATCACATCGTACACATGCCTTGCCATGTGCACACCCCTCCTCACATAAATAAGTCAATAAATGTAATAATATGAAATACTTATTAAAATAAGCAATATATGTGTCCTATACTTAAAAATATAATGGAACACAAAAAAATCAATTAGGTTTTTAAAATGCACACAAATACTAAGAAACACTACCTAGTATTTGTGTGCATTTTAAAAACGTTTTTTTTGAAACAGGGTTTCTCTGTGTAGCCCTGGCTGTCCTGTAACTCACTCTGTAGACCAGGTTGGCCTCGAACTCAGAAATCCACCTGCCTCTGCCTCCCAAGTGCTGGGATTAAAGGCGTGCACCACCACTGCCCAGCTAAGTAGCATTTCTTAATTAATTGCCCAATTAAGCTGGGCTAGCAGCAGGACATCAGAAGATAACAGAAAACAAGCTGTACGAATTACAGTCAACTTCTTTCACTGTGGGCTTCTGATTCTTTGCCGGTGTAAAGAAACTGATGCTGCCCACTGGAGATATTGAGTTGTGAAAGTCCTGGAACACATCTGTTGGGAAATTTTAAAAATTCTGTAATTAGATATTGCAACCCTCCCTTCCTGCCAAATACAGCCAACAGGAAGGAAAGGATTGTCCTCAGAAACACAGAAGAGTATCTTCTCAGCTTCCTCTTGCCCTTTTCTATCTTTTTTTAATTTTAATTTAATTTAATTTAATTTATTTTTGGGTTTCTTTTTTCTTTTTTCTTTTTTTTATTTTTATTTTTTG
>JADRCC010468782.1:0-10620 GCA_019843855.1 Hylomyscus alleni
CCTTCATCTTCAGGAGCAGAGAAACCTCACAGTTAAAAAGTCCAGTGTCTGACTACTGCTTGGTTTTGGAGACTTCCAAAAGGTCTCCTCTCCACCAGCCCTGTCAACCCTCTTGTTTCACAGCACCTTACAGATGTTTATGCCATGGTAATTAAAGCAGTTCTCATTCATTTGTCTAAAATATGTTCCTAGTGGTTGGCGTAGAACTTTATAGAAAAGGTTGGGAATATAGAATACTTGCAATCTTGTAAATCATTTTGTATATGTTAGCCCTTGTCTCTTGGAGGTGTTTGTGATTAAATCTAACCTTATGTACCCTTGTGAGGGACAGGAAGAGTTAATCCTTTAAATCATTGATGGACCTTTGCTTCTTCTGGTTGTTGTAGCTAAATAATAGGCAAGTTAGGAAAAGGACAAAATGACCAGGTTCTGAAAAAACTAAGGAAGGCCAAGGTGAGGATAGGGGAAGCCAAAAATATCAATCCTTATGGTATCCTAAAGGCAGTGGTGTTTGGAGAAAAAAAAAACTATTATTTTTCTCTAAGGATGAGTCTGCCACAATCTTTAGGAGTAGCCCAAATACTGTTAGCTAGAAATTGAATTGAAATAGACAAGCAAACCTTTCAAATCTTAGTCTTCAAATTGGTTTTAAAATAAATAGCTCTATTAGCATAAAATAAATGAGCTATTAGTAGATGTGTGTAAATTGCAAATTAAGAAGACAAGAAAAATCTGAATTTGACAATCTCTTCTTTTGATTAAATACCTGCTTTATGGATCCATCATTAACATGGCATATACATTTGTAGTAAGAGCTGAAATTGTATCCCATAGTGATGGAGAAGGAAAACAATTTTTCCATTAAACTAAAGCATCTTGTTATTCAATCGGGCAAACCCATGCACAGTCTTTAACATACACGAACAATAGGCATCTTGGAACAATATCAAATTCTCATCCCAAATAATAACACACTGTATAAATTAGGAACCTGGATCCATCAAAAAGGAGAAGGCAGGAGGTTGAAAGCAGGATGTGAGAGGTGATGATTGGAATTCATTGGAAGGGGAGAAAGGATGGATAGGGTCTAACATATTGTATTCATGTGTGAAAGTAACATACAAATAACAATTAAATGTTACATGTTTCTGTGTATTTAATGTTAAAACTTAATTTTATAAATCTAGAATTTAATATTCAAAAATGAAAAACTCAATCATTTCTTCCAAAACACCCTTAATAAGTAAAGAGATAACACTGAATAAATGGTAGGTGCTTACATTTATTTTTAGTCAAGTTTGTTTGCTCGCTTGCCTTTTGTTTGTTTGTTTTGAGACAGTCTCACTATGTATTCCTGGCAAATTTTCAACTGACTATGTAAAACAGATTGGCCTCAAAATTACAGAGATCCACCTGCATCAGTATTTACTTACTAATTATTGTCTTTACTTTTTGTTTGTTAACGTCAGAACTTTCTGTTTAACTTATGATGACCTTGAATTCAGGATCCTCTGTCTCAGACAAAGGTCAGGGATTACAGTTGTGAAGCACCACTTCTGGTTCCTGAATTTCATTTTAAACACTAGACTACTATTCATTACAACCAGTGAGGCTACAGTGCAGGATTAGATAAACTGTCTCTACAGCCTCTCACCTGGAACACAGGGGTTCAGTGTGATCTGCTTGGCAAGCTCCATCCTTGCTCTTCAATATGCTTTTCAACCTTTCCCCTCTAATTTATGACCAACTAAAAACTCACATATACTCTAAGCAGCCCTTGCAAACTTTGGAATCAAAGGGAACCTCCACTTCTCTCTTATCCCCTTGGCAAATCATTATCATTATTGATTGCTCAACAACCAATACATCCAAGTGCTATAGATTTTACCCGTTAAGGCACAGAACAGTTGCTGGCACACAGTAAGCATTTGCTTACTATTTGTTGACTGAACAGCTCAATACTTCCCAACTTGTGCCTTCCTCTCCTAAAATTACCTCAGCTGTGAAGGCTCAATCTTCTTTGACCTAATATAAAATAGATTATCTAATACTTGTCTTTCAGTCATGACCTCCATACCACTGTCATGATGAAATGTAAATATGCCCCACCCCTGAATTCCACTGGCATCAAATTTACCTCTAAAGCCCATGATGTTTCCCTCTTCATCCACTGGGGTACAATTTCCTGTAGATGCTTCATGCCACGGTTACACCAGGGAATAGCTGGAGCATTCTGAATTTCGTAAGAGCCTACATAATTCAAAAGGTTCATTATTTAATAAAAAGAAAATTTACATGTAAGAAGATTGCAAACTTCAGTTGGTAAACTGCATGTCATCGAAGTGTGAGGACCTGAGTTTGGATCCTCTGTAAAATTAGGACACAGGAGGAAAAAGTCAGCACTGGAAGATATAGAGACAGGCAGATTTCTGGAGCACATTGATCTGTCAGTCAATCTAGCCAAACTGATGAACTTCTGGTACAGTGAGAGATCCTGTTTCAGAATACAATGTGGAGGCAACTGGGGTAACATCTGACATCAACCTCTGGCCTTTATAAGCCTATGCATGTGTACACATACCCATGTGATCGTATACACTACACACACACATATACACACAAACTCCCATACGAAAAATGTAAAATTATGAGAGAATTTGGAGCAAGTAGCTTTTTCACTTGTATAGGGAATATCTCCTTTCGTGATTCTTTTTCAAACTAAACATTGTTTCATATGTGCATGCTCTTAAATTTATAAAAGATCAGATATGAGTAGGCTTTTAGACTTCTTTGTAGCATTTTGTGGCAGTTAGATCCTATTTAAAAGTTATTTATTTTCATAATCATCTCAGTCATCACCCTTAGCTGAGCCATTATTTTTTAATGGTGACTTCAATTATCCTGCTATAAGGTGATGTCAAATCCTTCATGGTCATAGGAAGGATGTCATTACATAGTTCCTGCCCCTGGAACAGCACCAGCAAAGTATGGGCCTCCAGAAGTGTTGACATTTGCAGGATATGTTCCTCCTTTGGGAAATACTTTCCTTGTCAAGGTTGTTGGGAAATATTCTCCCTGCTAAGGTTATCAGGGAGTGTGCTGTCTGCCAAGTTTAATGACTCCATGATAATCAGAGATAGGAGGAATCTGGGAGGCAAGGGTGTGTCTAACGTCTCAGCAAAATGGTCAATGCTGAGATCTTCAGGACAGCCTCTAAGGCTGTGGAAAAGAACTCTGGGCAACATGAGTTAAAATGTATAATATTTCAACTATGCAAAATATAGGGATGCAATATAAATTATATGAGGGGCTTCAGGATCTAAAAGAAGAGAGGCACCTGCACTATGAGCAAGCTTGTCAGAAAGATATTAGGGAAGGAGGTAAAGAGATTTGGGGAGTGGTGATTGCAGGGAAAGATCCCACCTAGCTAAGTTTATTGTTTGTGCTTATGAAGGCAGGCAGATTCCTGAGTTCAAGGTCAGCCTGAGACAGAGCAGTGATCTCAGAGCCAGATCCCACCCAGCTATCTTATTGTCTGTGCTTACAAAGGCAGGCAGATCTCTGAATTTATTTGCAATGTTAAGAAAAATGCACATGCTATCTTTTCCTAGGAATTAATGGACTAAGGTTAAAAAAATGCTGATTTATAAGATAATCAAAAGGACACTTTCTAAAAACACTACCATTGCCAACAACAAAATCAAGACAGTATAATGCATGAGTCATTTGTTTGGAATACTGTTGCTATGAACAAAACTATTGTATTACCACACATATAGTTTATATGATTATGCAGCGCTAATGACAATAAATGCCTATACTATCTATTTATTCACAATTTTATATTTTCTTGTTAATTTACAATGTTATTGTAATTAGTAATGTTATAGTATTATAATAGTAATGTTATTAACTATTAATATTTTAACTGTATAATCCCTAGTGGTATACAAGCAACAACCACACACAAGCACACACACACACACACACACACACACCTCATGTTCATTGCATCTCTTGGCCATATTGAGATGAAGTAATGACTGACAAAAGATACCTAGGTTTATATTAAGTTCATATAGCAGAGTTGCCCAAACAATGACTTATTAACCCCCAAGACTCAACCACAACTTATAATATATCTCACTGACATTTAATTTCCATTGCCTTCTCTCTATAAAACACTATTTTTTTCATTATCTATTTGCAACCCATCATCTTTACTCTATTTGCGATTTAAACTTGGACCCAAAATTTTGTTCAAGAAATATTCAAGACTTATAGAATTCAGTTAGGAATATTCATCCAAGATATGGGTGTTTTTAGGAGCTTTAAGTTGCCAAATTCTTGCTTGAACTGTAGGCACATGCCTCTATATCAGCAAGGTGTCAAAATCCTTTTGGAGTCCAATGATTCTTTCACAGGGGTCATATAACAGATATCCTGCATGTCAGATATTTATATGATAATTCATAACAGTAGCAAAATTACCATTATAATGTAGCAACAAAGCAATTTTATGGTTAGGGGGTCAGCACATGAGAAACTGTATTTAAGGGTTGCAGCACTGGGAAGGTTGAGAGCCACTGCTCTAAATGATTTATCTCATGTTTTCTTTCCTGGAATTAAGTGTATATGCACTTGCACTTCACTCCATCTTTTGTATTTAAAGAATCCATACAAACCCTTTCAGCCACGATCCATCATTTTTCATTCTGCTTCGTCCTGTCTATCATCTTTTTATTCTTTCTATAAGTCCCCTCTGATTGTCTTAAGTTTTATGGAATTTAAGGCTCTGCATTTTAAACATAGGAGTATGTGGAAGACAGTTCAATATATGTTCAGAGAACCACCATTCTGACTCACTGGGAAAGGCTCCAGAAAGGTTTAACTTAACAAACGTAACAGATGATTATGACATTAGGCTGTGGGCTGTTGAACTTCACTCTGAGACATTCTACCTCTTTGGCTTCTGAACACACTTGACCTCTCTTCTTTCTTACTGAACTACTTGTATATAAAACTTCCTCCTTTGCTTTCTAAGTTCATTATTTAACTTTCAGCTTTCAAACATTTACTCTCGACTCTGGTTGAAGTTGAAAATGTCTGAAGTGTTTAATGTCCCTTCTCTGCTTGAGAATTATCTCTGTCTTATTGTTTGATGACCTACCACTAGTATTTGGGAAGAGCCTCACTCACTGTAGCATATTTTGAATGGTATGACAATCTTTTAATAATATGGTCTGCTGGCGAGATGGCTCAGCGGGTAAGAGCACCGACTGCTCTTCCAAAGGTCCTGAATTCGGATCCCAGCAACCACATGGTGGCTCACAACCACCCGTAATGAGATCTGACGCCCTCTTCTGGTGTGTCTGAAGACTGCCTCAGTGAATTACGCTGGAGCGACCAGGACGGAGCGAGCAGGGCCAGTGGAGGTCCTGAATTCAATTCCCAGCAGCCACACACATGATATCTCAGGCCCTGTACAGCTACAGTGTACTCATACACATAAAATAAATAATATAATAAATCTTAAAAAAAAATATGGTCATACTACAGACTGATTTCTAAGCTTCTAAAAATAGCTCTGAGATAGAGTTTGGATCTCAAACACTCATGATCAGAAAAAAAAATGGAAATTTCTATTTACATGCAACAAATTTCAAGTTCCCCTGGCTGAAAATCACTGACTTTCTCCTGGGCAACTTCACATCACCAAGCCATTCTGAGAATCATTAGTATGCACATATGAATTGGTACCCTGCATTCCTGATAATTTTGCAGACTGGTTGTAAATATTTGTCCTCACGGGTACAGTGTCTTGATTTATGCTTCTGAAACTGAAACTTCTGTTTACTCAACACAATTTTTTTTTATCTAGATTGACTATTACTTTATTCAAAATGCCTGGAACCAAAGTGTTTCAGGTTTTAGAGTTCATAGGTTTTGGACTATTTATGTATATGCAGTTAAGATATCTAGGGCATGGCACCCAAATCTAAATACAAGATCATTCATTTGTGCCTCTTATGTTCCTGATGTACATAGACTTGAGGTAATGACATATGACATGTTTACTACACATATGCTTTTGTTTATTTCTGTGTGTGTGTCTATGTTTGTGTGTGTGTGTGTGTGTGTGTGTGTGTGTGTGTGTTCATGTGCATCTATGCAACAAATGTGGGTATCTGTGGGAACCAGAAAATGGCATCAGATTGCTTGGAGCTAGAGTTATTTTAGAATTATAAACAGTTGTGAGTGACCTGACTGGAGTGCTTGGATCTCAACTCAGGTCCTCTGGAAGAACAATAGATATCTTTATGGCTGAATCATCTTTTTAGCCATCCATTTATGCTTTGACTGTGACTCATCATAAGGTCAGCAGTAGATTTTTCTAAATGTAGTTAATGTCCACTCTAAGAAGTATTGGATTTTTAGTAATATCAGATTCTGTATTTTCAGGTTAAGTATGCTACACCTGTCTTTAGACAGGCTATCAGAGTCTCCTTCATATGTAGGAGATGGTAGATTGACAGACCGGCTGAAAAGTGAAACTATGGATTGAGTGATAATTCCTAGAGAACTTGTAAACTCATCATTCTTAAGGCAATATGCCAGCCTGTCCTATTGATTCCTTATGTTAATGGCCCTTATGCTCTTCCTTGTTATGGTTAATCTCGATTGTTGAGTTGTTTGAACTAAGAACCTAGATTAGCTAAGCACACCTCTGGATATAGTAGTAGGATGCTTGACAAAGGGGGAAAGCTCTACCCGAGTGTAGGCAACATTATTCCATTGGTTTCTGTCTCAGATAAAATAAAATGGAGAAGGAAAACTCCAGCGTCAGCAATGCTCTCTCTTTCCTGTTCCTAGCTGCTCTGGCATGACCCGCTCTGCTCATCTGTATCTTCCCTACCACAGTGGACGAAAACTTCTCAACTACAAACCAAAACAAATTATCCCTCAATACTCTTCTCTCGGGTATTTAACCCTATCAAATCGTCTGGATAGTGTGTTCATTTGGGTGAACTACTCTCAATTTGCATGTACGTTTGTGTGTTACTGTTTGCAAATAATTTCAATCATGTGGAAAGTGCCTTATGTCTTTATCCTGTATATAGAGGACTATAAAGTTGGTTTCTTGTATTTGCCTTATTAGTACCTGTTAACTATTCATAATTTTCTCTGAGTAGTGCTGAAGAGGCAGACATATTCATCAAGAAATAGAGTTCCTCTGCATTTATCTTATTATGTGGTGCTTATGCACATATTCTATGTATCTGAGAATGGTTTTACTCAAATCAGTGACATTTAATGCTCTATTTGTCTTGTTCCAAGTCATCCCATCTACATTTCTGAAAGAAACCACTTCATGTAACATTTCACTTTGTTAGGTAAAAGTGTGCATGTCTTTGCAATTGTGTGATCTTTACAATTACAAATACACTTGCCCTCTCTGGCATTGCTTATCTCCCTGGATGATATTGCTACCACATTTATTTTAACAACAACAAAACCCCACAGTGGGTACTACCCATAGGTTTCAGAATAGCATATTTTCTGCAGAGCTTTTGATTAAGTTGGAAATATTGTGATCCAATGTAACTTCAAGGAAGCAGCATTGTTATCAGCATAACTGACAAAGGAACAAAGAGAGAGGGTAGCAGTTCACACGTATACATGAATGGTTCACTCATGTTCTGTCAGTTAGAGGTCCTTGGGCAGGTCTTATGTTTTAACTTTTTTTTCTATGAAAGGGGAATATGAACACATGACTTATGGTTTAGAAATGTGGCCATTTTCAGATCACCCCAGTGATTCAAGTCTCAGGACAATATAAATGAAGTATACTGAATTGTGCACCCCCTAAAGTATCTTAAAGTCTTAAGGCCCAGTTCCTCACAGTGCACCATTCTTCAGGAGTGAGATCTTTGTAGATATAATTAGCTAGGATGAGTACACACACACACATACATACACACACACATTCACATATACGCTGAGATACATACATACATGTATATACACAAAAACATATACACACACTGAGATACATACACACATGTATACACACAAAAACATATACACACATATAAGCACACACATGTTCATTCACACACACACAGAACTGGTGAGAAGTCAAGTAATAATACTGGAAGAGATTGAAGTGATACAACCTAATTCAGGAAGTGAATGACTAGAGTCACCAGAAGATTAAGAAAAAATAAGAATGAAGTATTCTCTAGAGGTTTCTAAGTTAGTTTTGTCAACATGGCACAACCTATAATGATTTGAGATGAAACCTTCCATTGAGGAATTATTTAGATAAGATTAGACTGTGAGATTGTGAGGAATTCTCACATTAATATACATGCATCCATATACATTTGTCTTAGTTTGGATTTTTATGAAGAGACCATGGCAACTCTTATAAAGGCAAACATTTAGTTGAAATTGGTTTTCAGTTTCAGAGGTACAGATCATTATCATCATGGTTGGCAGCATGGCATCATCCAGTCAATCTTGGTGCTGGAGAAGCCAAAAGGTCTATATCTTGATATGAAGGCAGCCAAAAAAGAAACTTTCTTCTGCTCTGGGCAGAGCCTGAGTATAAGGAGGCCTCAAAGCCCACCTATGCAGTGACACACTTCCTCTAACAAGGCCATAGCTACTCCAATAAGACCACATCTGATAATAGTACCAACTCCCTATAGCCAAGCGTTCAATCACATGAGTCTGTTGGGACCAAACCTATTCAAACCACCAAACATATATACTTACATACTTCAGTGATGAATATGATTGAAAACCATCAATCTTTCACAACAATAGCCAAAGAGTCTCTCCAACTTTAGTTTCTCCAACTTTGATCACTGATATAGAAAGGCCCAGCCCATGATAGACAACACCACTCCCTGTATCCAAGAAAGCTAGCTTAGCATGAACCTAAGAGATGGAACAATAAGTGTTCCTTCATGGTTTTTATGTCAAGTTCCTGCTTGAGTTCCTGCCCTGATAGGAACTCAACGATGGACTGTGACCTGGAAGTTTAAGCCAAATAAAACATCTCCTCATCTAATTCTCTTCTAGTTGTGGTATTTCTTGTAACAACAGAATAAAACCAGGACAACAGAGAACATGCCCATACTTGGGCTTTTCTTTCAGACTCCTGGCCTATGGCACTTTGATATGGTATCTTTGTTTGTTACCTAGTTTATACTACTTTGTTATGACAGTTCCATGAAATGAATACAAATATTAATATAATGAATGTGACAAGAAAATTTGTATTGTACTCCTGAGGAAGTTGTTAGGAGCAAGGTTACCAATAGGTAAATAAGAATTGCTAAGGTCTGAATAGACCTCAAATACTGTGATTCAAGGTTGTATATGAGTGTTATTCAGGTTATATGTGAGTGTGTGTGTGTGTGTGTGTGTGTGTGTGTAGTGTATTGCATATATGTAATGCATTATTCATCATATAGATAAGATACAGTTGAAAATGACAAAACCTTCACTATAATTGCAGGAGTCCCATCTGCTTATGATAACTAAACTCTAAAAATCTCTGTTCTATAGTTGCTACCTAGAAGTATGAGGCACTTCAAGGTCAATCCAATTTCATCTTGACAAACACATCTGTTTGAACTTATTTGCTCTTGGAGATATGTTGTTTTATTCAGTTCTCAGGTGGAAAGTGTTGGGGTGCCGTTTATGATAGATTTGCCTCATAATGGGTAATCTATCTTCTATATATGAACATCTAGTTCTTTTGCAATTGTCTGTGATGATTGATATTGAACTATCATTTCTTTGTCTGTGGCACCAAGCACAAACTTATCTTCCATTTTATTGACTCCAGACAGTCCTCTCTTCTGCTTGGGTCTGCCCTTGAGAAACAATGGCATTCAGGGCGATGCACTGAGACAGCATCAGGGATTCACAATATGCCAAAAGCTGACAGGGAGCCCTGAGTGATGGTGGTATCCATCCCAAACCAACATCAGGGCCTCCATCTACAGCTGCTGAGACAACAATGACCCCTAACTCCACAGTGCATGTCATCCATCTTCATTCTTTTAAGTGCTTTTACTACATTCTTACGGGTGACCAATAGGAAGCCTACAGGAAATGTAATTCAATGAGGAAAAATACAGAGGAAGAAAGGAACATTCGTGTTTACTGCACAGCAGCATATTATACAAGTTGGAAGTTAGAGTGTTGTCAAAAGCAGGCACTTCAGAAACAGGAAAAAGCCATCTTCTACAAGCTCTGCCTATTCAGGCACTTCACCACACATTCAGTAGGTGCTATTTCATGTCTGTCATCATTATAAGCACATTTGCATACAAGGGCACATATTTGTTTGGGGAATTATTACTCATGGTCCTGCATGACCTAGTGGTTTTCTCTAACAGGAATTCTTATGTAAGAGTTCACTATCAAAGTTAATCACTATTCCTTCTCCATTCTTTGCCTCACCAGTGAATAATTTTACATATATTCACTACAACAAATATATTACATTCTATCCTTCTTATTAGAGTTGACAAGATTTGTGTATGGGAAATATTCCTTATAAAATGAAGATTATTGGCTTAGAAGCATGTGAGCCACAGT
>JADRCC010468844.1:0-12288 GCA_019843855.1 Hylomyscus alleni
AAAAAAAAAAAAAAAAAGGAAGAAATTCAGGTCATTCTTAAGTTCTGGAACATTTTGCATACAGAAATGGTCATAAAAGTACAAAACCATCTGTTGTGTCTAATTTTTGGTTTTTTTAATTTGGAGATTTGTTGTTGTTATTGTTGTTGTCGTTGTTGATGTTGTTTAATGGGAGCTGTTGTTGCTTTGTCAACTTCACACAAGATGCAATCACTTGAGAAAAGTAAATTTTAATTGATAAAATGCCCCCACCAGATTTGCCTTGGGATATTTTCTTGAATGATTATTTATATGGAAGGAGCAGTTCCACTGAAGGCACTATCAACCCTGGAATGGTGGTACCAATAGTATAAGAAAGCAAACTGAGAAAGTCATGGGAAGCAAGCCAGTAAATGATGTTCCTCTATAGCTTCTGATTCTGTTCTTACCTTCACATCCCTATATTGCTTTAGTTCCTACCTTAACATCCTCAGTGATAGACTGTCACCTGGAAGTGCAAGATAAAATACGACAGCCAACACCAAAATTGCCTTTGGTCATAGTGTTTTATCACAACAAAAGAAATCCTAATTAAAACATAAATTGATACCAGAAGTAGGGTATTGATATGACAACTTGATCATGTTCAGGGAAGAATTATAGAAGGACACTGAATAAATAAATTTTCACATGCTTTCATAGACTTTATCCTGTTAATAATTGTTCTTGCTCTGAACTCAACCCAAATTTAGTGCTACATGATAATAAGATGGACTAGGGATCTCCAGTGGTCACACTAGACTGGTACTTTAGTAGGCAACACTTAATATTCTTCTTGTCCTCCATTTTGCTTCCTCAGACTTATTCTTCATCCTGATGCACCTGCATGTAGGAGTCCCTCTTCTTACCCCATCTTTGGCTACTGAGGATTCTGCTTCTTGATGTGTGCCCTGGATATCCCTAATATTTTCCTACTGCCCTTTGTTGCCTTCTCTCCTATCCCATATTCATTTATTTGTGACACTTGCCAACTCTTTACCAAAAATCACACAGCCTTTCAGATGCCTATACCCTAGTTCAAAAAGAAATACAAAAACAGCCAAGACAATGTCTTGTTCATAAGACAGCTACCTTATTGCGATAAATTTCAAGAAAAGTAATTTAACTGATACACAAAACAAAAGGACTTCAAAATAATAATTATGTATATGTTCGATGACCTTAAAGATTATATGAATGCTCTAATAAAGACATTGAAAGTATAAGCAAATAGTTTAGTGAAGTAATGAAGATAATTCAAGACTTGAAAGTAAAATTTGACAAAGAAATAGAATTACTAAAGGAAACCCAAACTGAAATAAAAGTGGAAGTGTAAATTGCCACACACACTTTGTGTGACAGCAGTTTATGAGCCAAAGCTTCAAGGAACCCCTAACTCAGAGGTAGTCCAGATATGTCCTTGCTATAGTCTCGTATGCTAGGTGTCCCCCAAGCTAAACGTTGCTCTCTGACCTCCACCAATGTTCCAACATCCTAGCCAAACCATGTCTTAGAATTTCACAGGCAATGTTAGACTAATTGCCTCCAGCATTGTTAAGGAGCTAATGAGGGGAGTAGGGCATTGAAGCTTACTAAGGATGGGCAGGACCTTGAGCAGAGTGTGTGTGTGTGTGAAACAGTATACTGCAGAGCAGAAGGCATTTGAGATTTGAGCCTCGAGCCTTGAGCCTCATGCAATCTGCAGACTCCCTTCCCCCCAGAGCGCTGGGGTGGGGGGGGGGGCATGCAGCACCTGTCCAGAGGAGATGGCTGCTGTTTGAGACCCAGTGTGTTTCAGGTGGCCTCAGATGTACCCTGACCACTGAGCTGCCAGATTTTTCATTTCTCTTTTGTAATGACTGTAAAAGTCTGATGCCATTTTGAGAAATACATTCAGGTTTTGCACTTGTGTAGTGTCTGTCATTTCTTTGCCAATACCTTGTCGACCTGTATCCCTATTTCTCCCGTGGGTTGAGAGAAGTCAAGAAAGGCCGGCCCTCAGCAGTAAATCTCAGGATATCAAACAAAACCCACAGACATAAGCCTAACCAGCAGATTAAAAAGGGAAGAAGAGAATTTTGAATTTGAAGACAAGATAGAAGAAATTAATAGCTCAGTCAAAAACAATGTTAATTTGAAACATTCTAGACACAAAACAGCCATGAAATCTGGAACACAATGAGAATATGGAAGAAGGAAAAGTTACTCATTTCAAAGACATAGAAAATACTTATAACAAAATCATAGAGCAAATATTCCCCAATCTAAAGAAAGAGGTCACTATCAAGCTTCAGAAGGCATACAAAATACCAAGATAGGCAAGATCAAAACACAAACTGCCCATAAAATATAATAACACAAGCACTAAATGAGTATAACAGAGAAAGGATATTAAATATTGCAAGGTAAAATAATAAGTCATATACAAAGACATGTTTTTTAAAATAACCCTTGACATTTCAATGGAGACATTGGAGGCCAGAAGGAATTGATGGGTGTTCTTTCAAGATCCAAGAGACCACAGATGGCAGTACAGTCTACTGTATAGCAAAACTATCTATCTGTGTATAGTGGCTGAGAAAAGTAAATATTCTATGATAATAATTAGTTGAAGCAAATTATGTCCACAAATCCACCTCTACAATTGACACTGAAAGAATACTTCAGTCTCAAGAGTTTAACCATAATCGAGAGGACACAAAGAAAAAAATATCAAAAGAATGAGAGAAAGCCATCACCATGTCAAAATAACAAAGATCAATAAACATTGCTCATTAATAACAATATTTAAGAGTTTAATCTCTCAATAAAAGAAATAGTCTAACAGGTTGGATTAGAAAAAGAATTCATTTTCTTATTTAAAATAACTTTATATTCATATTTCTTTTGTAGCCAAGAAGTGTACCTCACCATCAAGGACAGACATTACCTTAGGGCAAAATAATGGAAAAGAGTATTCCAAGAAAATGGAGTAAAGAAGCAAGCAGGCAATGACTATATTAAAACCCAACAAAATAGACTCTAACACAAATTTAATCAGATGAAACTGGAAAGGACACATTAAAGGAAAAGTCCACCAAGAGATTATTACAATTCTAAACATTTATGGATAAAACACAGGGAAAAATTACCTGAGACAAAAAAATAATGATACAGAAATGTTGGCATCAAATAATTTCATAAATCAAATAGATTTATGAGCACCTTCAGAACATTCCATCACAACACTAAACAATATATCTTCTTCTCATAGGCTGATGGAACTATCTTAAAAGTTGATCACATACAAGGACAGAAATATACTCTAAACATATATAAATAAATATATATATATATATATATATATATATATGTATATATATATATATACTGAAATAACATATCCTGCATTCTATCTGATCACCAAGGGTTAAAGCTGGATATCAACAATAACAAAACAACAGAAAGAATATAAAATAATGAAAATTGAAAAATCAAAAAACTTAGTACAGAGTGAAAAATGGCTCAAGACAGAAATCAAGAAGGAAATGAAAAACTTTTCAGAATTGAATGAAAATGGTAATACCATATCCCCAACCATATGAGACACTAAGAAGGCAGTTGTACAAGGCAAGCTCACAGCACTAAGCACCTAAATAAAAAACTATACTGATCTTATATTTATAACTTAATGACTTAAAAGCTCTAGGTAAACTAGCAGAAATAATACCACAAAAACAATCAATATAAGAAAATTAAACTCATAGATAAAATCAATGAAATTTAAACAAAAATACAAAAAAATTATGAAGTGAAGAGTTGGTTCTTTGTTAAAATCAACAAGATTGACAAACCCTTAGTCAAGTTAGGAAAGATCTATACAAAGATCTTTCTATAAAGAAGATCTAAATGAATAAAATTAGAGATGAAAAGAGAGACAGACAACTAGGAAATTCAAAGAATCACAGGACATACTTTAAAAATCTATTTCTGCCAAAATGGAAAGCCTTAACAAAATGGGTGAATTTCTTCATATCTATGACCTACCAAAATTAAACCATGATGAAATAAACAATTTAAATAGACTCCTAACCCCTAGTGAACAGAAATAGTAATTAAAGTATCATAACCATAACTGAATCCCAGAGCCAAATGAATTTATCACAGATTTCTTCCAAACTTGCAAAAAACTAACATAAATAGTCTCCAAATTATTCTACAGAATAAAAACTTAATGAACATTTCTTACTTCTTTTTATGGAGACCATGATAACAAAACACATAAAGACGAGCTGGTGAGATGGCTCAGTGGGGAAGAGCACTGACTGCTCTTCAGAAGGTCATGAGTTCAAATCCCAGCAACCACATGGTGGCTTACAACCACCTATAATGAGATCTGACGCCCTCTTCTGGTGTGTCTGAAGACAGCTACAGTGTATTTACATATAATAAATAAATAAATCTTTAAAAAAATTAAAAAAAACACATAAAGACACAATAACAATGAAATAGAAAGAAAAATATAAACCATTTTTATGAAGATAATACAAAATTCTCAATAAAATGCTTTCCAACTAAAATCAAGAAAATATTAAAATTATTATATACCATGATCAAGTTAACTTCTTCCCACAGATTCAGTGATGGTTCAACATATGAAATTAATGAATATAATCTACTATATATAAACAGACTCCAAGGAAAATCAACATGATCATCTCAGGAAGTACAGAAAAGGCCTTGTTTTGACAAAATCAATACCCCTTCATGATTACTTTTGTAATAAGACCAGTGATACAACATAATGAAGAAAACTCACATCAAGCTCACAACCATTATCATACTAAATGGAGACAAACTCAAAGCATTCCACTAAAATAAGGAACAGAAAAAGGGTGCCCACTATCTTTATACCTATTCAATACAGTACTTGACGTCTTAGCTAGAGCAACATGACAACAGAAAGAAATCAAGCTTCTTCTATACAAAAGTAAGAAGTCAAAGCATCCCTTGCAGTTGATATGAGTTTACAAGACTAACAGACTTCACTGGAACAACTGATGAACACATTCAACCAGGTGACAGTGAATGAACAAAATTAGCCCAAAAATTTCAGTAGCCTTCCTATATAAAAATGACAAACATAATGAGAAAGAAATTATAGAAATATTCCTTTTTACAACAGTCTCAAAAATACCTTAGGATAACTCTAACCATGTAAGGTAAGACAAAGTTATACAAAGTACTATATGTTTTTGTATAACAAAACCTTTAAGGCACTGAAGAAACAAATTAAAGAAGACACCAGAAGATGGAAAGATCTCCATATTTATAGATCAGTAGGAGTAATATGACATCTTACCAAAAGCAATGACATTAAATTCCTGTACAATTCTTCACAGAAATCAAAAATACAATCTTTATCTTTATATAAAAACACAAGAAACCCCAGCATAATTAAAAGTACTTTGAATAATAAAAGAACAACTTTAGACATAATCATCATCATCATTGCAGATTTCATACTGTATTAGATAGAGTGCTAGCAAAAATACAGCATAATAGTAGCATAAAAGTAGATATGTTGATCAATAGAATTGAACTGAAAATCCAGAAATAACTCCACATACCTATGAACATTTTATTTTTGACAAAGAAGTAAAAAATACAAAATGGAAAATAGAATATCCAAGGATTATTGTTCTTAACACTGGATGGCTGCTTATAGGAGAATGAAAATAGAATTATATCTATCATATTGCACAAAACTTTTCTCTGAAGGCATAGTGTTATTGTGCCTTGTGTAGCAATTATCCTTATATTACTCAAATGTTGATTTCCATGCCCCATGTCTGTTTGGAATCCTTATTCTAAGAATCTCCTGTCTGTGTGTTGTGCAAACATTGCTTCCAAATTATTCTCTGATTGGTCAATAAAGATACCAAATCAACCATGACTGAGCAGAGGAGAGAATAGGGATGACTTCCTCCCAGTTAAGGGAGGGGGAGGCAGAGAGAGAAGAATGGGGATTTGCCACAGGAAGAGAAGCTATGAGATACCATGAGAAAACAGCAGAAGCAGAGAAAGCCATAATATACAAATATCATGAGGATTTTGATGGGCCTGCAGCCAGATTAGCTTAGATGGTTAAAATAGAATAATACTTCTCAGTTGTTGTGCCCTAATGCTTGTTAAATAAATATAATTTTCCAATATCAATTATTTGGGAGCTTGTTTGGATAAGAGGAAATCTTCAACAAACATTTATAAATTTGCACTAACAGATCTCCAAATGGATCAAGGACCTCAACATAAGACCCGATACCCTGAATCTGATAAATGAAAAAGTATGAAACAAGCTTGGATTACTGGCACAGCAATGAACTTTCTGAACACTAAATTCAACAGCATGGGCACTTAGAAAAATTAATGAATGGGACCTCATGAAGTTAAAAAAAAACTGCATAGCAAAATATACCATCATTCAAACAAAGTGGCAACTTACAGAATAGGGTGAAATCTTTACCAATTATATATCTTTCTGATAGAGAATTAGTATCTACATTATATATGAAAAATTTAACATCAAGAAAACAACTCAATGAAAAAATGACAGTTCATTTAAACTGAAACACAAATGACTGGAAAAAATATTTAACAGCCTAGCTATCAGGAAAATATCAAAGATCAATAAAACAAATAATAGCACATGCTGATGAGAGTATGGGAAAGGAGAATGAAGTCCTTGCTGGTAGGAGAACAAATTGGTGTATCCAATATGGCAACCAGTGAGAAGATTCCCAATGAATCTTTGAGTTGATATACCTTAAAACACAGCTATATTACTCTTTGCCACATATTCAAAGACATCTACATCTGACTATAGAGATTTTTGCTCATCCATTTTCATTGCTGCTCTTTTATAATAGTCAGATATGGGAAAAGACCTAGATATTCATCAATTGTTGAATGTATGAAATGTGTTACATTTATATAATAGAGTATTATTGGGCTATTAAGAAAAAATAAAACTGTGAAATTTGTTGGTGAATGGATGAAGCTAGAAACAAACATCCTGAGTGGGGTAACCCAGATACCAAAAGACAAATATTATGTGTTTTCTCATATATGTTATTAAACTTTTGATAAAATGTCTTGAAAAGAAAAGGGCCTTTTTGGTTATGTTCTCAATAAGGAGTCAGAGGGGAAAAGATATACAATGAAGGTGGAAATAATATAGAGTTATAGAGAGAGCCTATGGAGAGATGAAGCGTAGTATGGCACCATGGACAGTCACTAAGGGTATTTAAGCTGAGCTCATGGGCTGCTCGGGGGCACACCCTTATTCCATCTGTAACTTTCAAGGCCTGAGTAAACTATGGCTGGAAGGAACTTGTGTGCCGGTCTTTCTTTCCCGTGGGATGGGAGTTAGGCTTGGCATATCTGGTGGCCCCGTACGTGGGAGAGCTTTCGACTTCCCGGTGTTCCAGAACCAGCTGCAGACAGGAGCAATCGATCTGAAAAAGTGGCCGGTAAGTAGGTCCCTCATATCAAAGGTCCTCGGAAGGAGGCTAGCATATCAAGATCCTGGGAGGGAGGCAGTCAATTTTGATATTGATATACCAAGAGAGAGAAGCGAGAGGGAACAAGTCTGCTGCTTGGGGTAAAAGTAAAAGTAAAAGGGACAACGGGTAGTGTTTATACCAGGAGCCGCTCAACCGTTGGTAGTAGCATTTATCTTATCAGTGGTCTTCTCTTCTTTTTTTCTTTCTTTTCTGGCACTAGCAGTGTACTTTTGCCTAGGGTGTCACTGTGAAAGTAAACATGGGAACCTCCTCCTCTTGCCCAGTTAAATGTGCCTTGCAGAGACTCCTGCAGGCGAAAGGCTTGAAATTTAAAGAGAAAGTACTCTCTCACTTCCTCCAACAGGTGGACGAGGTAGCGCCTTGGTTTGCAGTTTCTGGCAACCTCACTTTGGTGTGCTGGGATAAGCTAGGCAAAGACCTTGATCGGGCATGAGAGGGAGGCACTTTGCAAGATTAGAAAGGACAGACAGGAGTCAGCGGGATGTAGAAGATCATAAGAAGTTGCTTGACTAGTGAAAACTGCCTGTCTGCCCTCCAGCATTCCTGTGCAGCTCTGGAGCAGGTTAAAGAGGCTCGCTCCGAGGCGAGATCTAATATCTCTCAACAGTCAGACAGAGATAGGAAAGAGAGGTTGCTGTCACCACCGCTCCTGTACCCAGACTTGAAGGGCCCCTCTGGAGAATCCACTGATCCTAAGGGAGAGGACAGCTCTGAGGAAGAGATAGAAGTATTAGAGGAAGCTATGCAGGACTTGATGAACAAAATGGAGGCTAGAGCTAAAAGGAAGTCCACTGCGAGGCAGGGCAGAGGGACTGGGCGGAGGCAACATCTGCCAGGGGTGGAGCCTAGTGCTCCCCCAGCCTACGCTGACGCAGCCCCAACTGGGGTGGGGGCATTGTCTCCTCCTAGGGAGGAGTCAGCTTGTACCTTCTGCCAGCAGACTTGACATGAGACTGCAGCTACTTTCCCAGTGTTTAAGGATACAAATAATGTGAGATTCCAAGAGCCTCTTGACATCAAGATTCTGTGGCAAGAGGGTCCTTTGTTATGGATTTATCCTAAAATATCTGCTGGTAAAACTATTGAGTATTGTCCCTCAGCTGTTGCAGCATTGGCATTTACAGGAATTCAGCAGTGCCTGCAGCACTTTGGGACCCCACCTGACACTGTGATAGTTCCTTATTCTAGTCAGCAAATAAAGGTGTTAGCTGGCACAGTGGATGATTTGGCCATTTTGCTGTGTGCCTTTGATGGAAATTTTGACAATCATTATCCTAAACATCCATTAGTATCTCTGTTTAAAGAGCATCCTGTGGTGTTCCCAAAGATTACCTCTACTCTGCCAATACATGGAGCCCCTAATGTGTTTACTGATGGCTTGAAAACAGGATGTGGTGCCTATATGGTGAATAAAGAGAAACCAGTTTTATGTCAATTTCAGCCTGGTTCCCCTCAAATAGTGGAATTGCAGATTGTTGTAGAAGTGTTTAAGAACTGTAATTTCACATTTAATCTTTTATCAGATTCTAATTATGTAGTTAATGTAGTTAAGGTTTTAGAAATAGCAGGACCCATTAAAAATAGCAGTACAGTATGTGCTATTTTGTTAGAATTGCAAGATTTGATTTGGAAACGTTCTCAAAGATTTTATATTCAACATATTAGAGCCCATACAGGATTGCCAGGACCTTTGAGTGAGGGAAATGATAAAGTAGATCAGCGGACTAGAATGGAGTGCATTTTTTTAAGTACCAATATAGAACAAGCAAAAAATTTCCATCAATCTTTTCATGTTAATGCTAGAACTCTACAGCAGAAGTTTCAGCTTTCAAGAGCTAATGCTAGACAAATTATTTTGGATTGTCCTCAGTGTGTGGTACACCTGCACCCTCCCCATGTGGGTGTGAACCCAAAGGGATTGCTGCCACTTAAGATTTGGCAGATGGATGTAACGCACGTCTCAGACTTTGGAAATCTGAAGTATGTACAAGTATCCGTTGATACTTGCTCAGGAGTCATACACGCTACCCCATTGGCTGGAGAAAAGGCTCACAACGTCATAGGACATTGCTTGGAAGCCTGGGCAGCCTGGGGAAAACCTCAGCAGCTGAAAATGGACAATGGGCCAGCTTACACAGCTCAGTCCTTTGAGACCTTTTGCAAACAAATGGATGTCACCTGTAATCACGGTTTGCCATACAATCCGCAAGGACAGGGCATTGTGGAAAGAGCCCATCGCACTCTGAAGGAGTGTTTACAAAAACAAAAGGGGGGAGTAGGCCAAGGCCGTACCCCTAAGGAAAGAATATCTTTAGCCTTATTTACTTTAAAATTTAAATTTGGATGTGCATGGTCAGTCAGCAGCTGACAGGCACTGTGCGGGGCATGTCTCCCCGCCAGAAATAGTTAAGTGGAAGGATAAGTGGAAGGATGTTTTGACAGGCTCTTGGCGAGGGCCTTATCCCATGCTGATATGGGCACGAGGTTCTGTTTGTGTCTTTCCACAGGATCAACAAGATCCCGTGTGGGTGCCTGAACGCCTCGTAAGGAAAATGAAAGATGAAGATCCTTCTGCTAATGCTGGTGATTTTCCTGAATCGGATGGTACAGGAAGTGATGACAGCAGAGCTGAGATCGGGAATTTTATCCGTATTTCCAAGACCCATGCCCATTCGTCATGATGCAAAAGTGTTTCCCCAATTTTTTACCACCAATAGAACCATGGATGTGCCTTATTTACCTTGGGATAAAGAAATTGCTAGTGTGAATGAGAATAGAAGTATTAGCTTGCAGGGTAGCTTGTGCTTTGCTATTGTGCAGAATATGCCTGGATGGCCGAGCATAAGGGGATAGTGCCAGAGATTAATGCCACCTGGTTAAAGGGAGTGTGGCCTGCCAGACAGCCTTGGCCTGATCCAGCACCCAGACAGCCCTGGTGGGCTCCCCATTGCATAGGTCAGAGGGAGGATAACCTGTGGCCATGGACAGGCTGTCAGTCTAAGAATGTTATGTGGGCCACTAGAGGTTATTTTACATTTTCACCTGGCATAGGTACTATGTTTAATGCCACTGATCCAGGGTATAATTTTTCCACAGGAGATTATCAAGGTAGGACCAATCCTTTTGATGTTTGGCTATTATGTGGAGTGAATGGCAGTTGTGCAGATGTGTCCCCACTTGCTATGATACTTGGAGGACAGCATGGAATAGCAAACTTTTCATCAGAGCTTGCACGGAATTTCATTAGATGGGTGCTACCTAGGGGGGACTATAATAGCATGCTCCCCACTTGTGAGAGACCTGGTGCTGAAAGGATGGAGATGGGCAGCGGGCCCAATGTTACTTATGCCTCCACCCCTGTTTGCCTTTGGCCACCATTTGTGTTTATAGTTAGTAATGGCAGTGTGGTGAATGGATGGTTGCATTGTAAAGAAGAGATATGCTTTTATGAGCAGTGTTGGGATGCAGATAAGTTTCCCCTGGCTGTGGTGGCGCGTATGTCCTGTTGGGTCCCTGTTCCCATTGATGCGCCAAACGCCATGACATTGTTTCATCATAAGAGGGGTTTTGGCATTACGGCCGCTATAGTAACCGCCATCTCCTTGGTGGCCAGGGGTGCCACCACTGCTGCCATAGCCATGGGTCAGACTGTGCAGACTGCTGATACCTTAAATACACTTTCCAGCACGGTGGCTACCGCGCTGGATGGGCAGGCAGCCCTCAGCTCCCAGCTGAAAGGAGGCCTAATGCTAGTTAATCAGAGGATTGATTTAGTGCAGGAACAAATTGATACTCTGTGGCAAATGGCCCAGTTGGGATGTCTATGGAGGTACACCAGTTTATGTGTTACCACAGTTCAGTATGAAAATTTTACCCGAGCTGCCAATATGTCTAAAGCCTTGTCTAAGTTTCTTTTAGGAGGTTGGTCTGCTGAATTTGAAGATACCATGGAGCAGCTGCGTATTTCCATTGCCACTGTGAACTTGACAAAAGTGGACATTAGCCTTGTCAAAGGGCTATCATCGTGGATCCATCAAGCGATGGAGCACCTGAAGGAGTGGGCAGGAATAGGAGCTTTAGCTGTTGCCCTTGTGATGGTCTGTGGTCTGTGCCTGTTTTGCCTTTGCCGGATGGCACGAGTTCAGAGACGAGACATAGCCCTAGTGGTGTGAGCCTTTACTGCCATAGAAACTGGAGTCTCACCACAAGCCTGGTTGGCCGGTCTTAAGCAGTAGCATGCAGCATACCCCACCTTATACAGAGCCTTGAGCACAACAGCCCTTGCACCCCTAGGAGTCGATACTCCATTGCACAGGGATGGGTGTTGTAGTTCTTGTCTGGCCACCTCAGCTCTTGCACCTGGAGGGATCTTACCCATTGCACCCGGAAGAGTGAGGTTAGCCATCTGAGCGTGCTTGCTTCCTATCAGTTGTGTGTGCTAAGGTCCCAATGGTCAGGGCTCAGGTAGGCCAATCGCCTAAGACAGAGGCCACGCCGACAGGGGATACCAGCTTACCCTGGGCCTTAGCAGGCTTGCGCTGCGTGTGTGCTCAGTGATGGGCTTGATGGCCTAGCCTAGAGAAAATTTGACCTGATGCATCTGCTTGATAGAAGTGCTGGTTGCCGCTCTGCTATAAAATAAAATATAATAGGGGGAGCTGTGGTGCGCTGTGCCTCGCCCTAAAGATGGCGCTGAGTCCAGCCC
>JADRCC010468867.1:0-19147 GCA_019843855.1 Hylomyscus alleni
ACCAAACAGACATATACACCAGCTGATATGAGGCCCCCAACACACATACAGTTGAAGACCTCCCTGTCTGTGTTCATTCAGAGATGATGCACCTAACCTTCAAGAGACTGGAGGCCCCAGGAAGTTTAGAAGTCAGGTGGGGTGGGAGGTGGGGGCATCCACATGGAGACAGGGGGATTGGGGAAGAGGTGTGGGATATGGAGCAGTCAGAGGGTGGATTGGGGAGGTGGGGAATGTAATATGGAGTGTAAAAAGTAAATTTATAAAATAAAAATATTAAACTCCAAAAAAGAAAAAGAAAAAAAAGAGAATAGAGTTGCAGAATAGATGGGTCACCATGTGCAGCTGGCTTGTGATTGTGCCTATAATCATATTCACCTTTGCTCACGCCTCACACAGTCTCTTTAGCTCTGGCTTCCCATGGTGTTTGTTGTACGTGCATCTCTGACTATACATCACTTTACAGTGTTGTTCAACTACTGAGTGTTTTCAAGTTTAATTTCTTGTGATAAGAGACGTGACCTATAGACTCTTTTCTTAGTGTCTCTCATTAGGGGTTCAGTCTACACTTAAGCAACCTAGATGCAAATGGCTTCATATAAAAATGTGTCTGCCTGCTCTGGCAATTAGGGTATTCAAATTTATTTTATTTTGTGGCTAAGTGAGCATAAATCAATAAGGTGTTTCATTTTAGCCCCTGTTTAAAGTTCTTGATTTAGTAACATGTATCTCAAGAGTTCTTAGTGAAGAGAGAATATGTATAGTACAATGTCAACCAGAACACCAACTCTTATCTGTTGTATCAGTCCGACCAGTGCAAGAGAGCATTAAGACATTGGTCTCTAATTGCATTCCTTTGCTTTAGTTAATTTGTTTTGTTTTTCCAAGCACTTAACATTTTTGGCCCTCATAATATTTACTTTTGTATTAGAAGAAAATTTGAAAACAAAACATTTTCACAGAGTCAATGTTTCCCTTCTGCACACATGTGTGTGTGTGTGTGTGTGCATGCATGTATGTGTGTTCATTTGAGAAAATTTTCTCTTTAAAATAAAATCAAGCAGTAATGACAGCTCCAAGTAAGGTTGTATTGAGGTTAATTGCTGTTTTACTGAAATGTGTAATATGTTGATAGAATAAAAGTCATTTCGCAAAACATTTATTAGGCAGATCTCTCACTCCCCATCACATCTGCATTTTCTCTCTCCCTGATCTCTTTTATTGTACATAAAGGTCCAATTTACATGCTAGATGAAGAGAATGTGTTGCAATGAATCAATATCAGAGTTCAAGAAGACAATAACAATTTCTAGTTCACGAAATGCTACTGAACAATAGATTTTATTGTTTATATTCATATCAACCATCAGTCTCTCAGATTGAAACTTCATGCGTAAGTACATGATGCTATATTGACTGAAACTTCATGCATAAGTACATGATACTATATTGACTCACTTTCCCCTCTCTTTAAGAGCCTGTGTGATGGTTAGCTGTACTTCTCATCTTAACATGACCTAGAATCACCTGAGAAGAGAGCCTAAATGAGGGATTGCCTACATCAGATTGGCCTGTGGGCAAGTCTGTAAAAGATTGTCTTGATTTTTAATTAATGCAGCCCAATGTGGGAAGCACCATTCCCTAGGCTGGGCACTGGAGTGCACTGGAGTAAAAAGATCTAGATGAGCAGAAGCAGACAGGCAGCAGATGTGCATTCGTCAGTTTCTCCCTGCTCTGGACCATGACTCAGATAAGACCAGCTCCTTGAGCTCCTGCCTTGAGTTCTCTCAAGGGCTGTGACATGCAATTATACGTCAAATACATCCACAACCCCCCAGGCTGTTTTTGGCTAGAGTGTTTGTCACAGCATCAGAAATGAAACTAGAGAAGCCAGTTTAGACACAAGAGGAGTTATAAAGTGATAATGTTGAAAATGAAAGCAACAAATCTGTACCGAGTACCCAATGCCAGTCCTACTGGGTGTTGGGAGGAAAGTGTGGTCCAATTTCTCCACATAAGGAGCTTCAGAGTAGACATGTGGAAATAGTAAATGCTCCAAGTGCTATGACTGGCATTCCATTCAGACTCTACGCTGACACAAAGTTGCACTGTTGTGACACTGCTGTTGGTCTCCAGATGTTCTCATGAGCATTAACTTAGCTATTGTGTTCTCTCTGCTTCTGTATAAAGGCCAAGCTGTTGCAGTCTTGGTCAGGCTTGAATTCTGATCCCACATCTCCCACGTGTCTGTGAGTGGCTGATTTGTACGAAATGGTTAGGTTGACTGTTTCTCTGTCAGCAGTTGTGGTAGGTCAGCTGGCATGTGACATACCTGGCCCCAGGTGGGACCAAGGCTCAGAACAATAAGAAAAAGTTTTAGGACTCAGTTGCAACTCAAGAGTGAAGGCGTTTCCAGTTTTATGTCTATATTCTTGTGCAATTTCTACTTTTGGGTCTGTTTCACAGTGCCTGTGCCCAGGTTGTCGTGACAGTTCTACACAGGATTGAGGGGATAATGGTGTTGAGGTAAAGCTGTCATCCACCACATTCATGGCTGACATCCTCTTGTCTTTTTGTCCCTCTCATGGTTGAAGCTTTTCTTGGCTTCCTCTTCCACCTCCAGGGCAGTGGGGGTCATTGTTAAGGCAGACAATACCCTGCCTTACAGTAAGACACATAACACAACCTTTTGGCATTTCATATCTGTGAAGTAGATAGCAAACTTGGACTGGCCTCATGACTAGCACACCTTCTTTGCCCCTCCCCTCCCCCATCCCATTGATTTTCTTTTCCTGGTAAATATATCATATTCACTTACAAGTAATTTTCTTTTGTTTAGTATCTATGGAAACATTGTTTCCTCAGATTGAGGTTTTACAAAGCTGGAACCAGGAAGGCCAGTTACCTTCCCCTCATCAACACAAGTCTGTATAGGAAACAATAGGGGTAAGGAAAGAGAAAAGGGGGTCCACAAAACATAACCCAAACCACATGCATGTCTTAAGGATCCACTTAACTACAGACAGTTCTTTAAAAAAATATCAGAAGAGCCGGGCGGTGGTGGCGCACACCTTTAATCCCAGCACTTGGGAGGCAGAGGCAGGCGGATTTCTGAGTTCAAGGACAGCCTACAGGTCTACAGAGTGAGTTCCAGGACAACCAGGACTACACAGAGAAACCCTGTCTCGAAAAAACAACAACAACAAAATTTATCAGAAGAAAAGCAATATATAATATTTACATAGTTTGGTGGATTGACTAAAAAAAAATTGTCTACTATTCTTTCATATCCTTATTTTCCAGGAGAGGAACTCAGTGTTTCCTCCTACACACTGAATATGGTCTAGTCATAATGACTGGCATTTAATAGCTAGATATAGTGGACGTGGCTGAGTGCAATTATGATAAGAGGCTTCTGCCTTGCACATACTTTGAGAGAGAGTTAGCTACCATGCTATGAACTTCCTTATGACAAGAGGGAAGGACTCTGCTCAGCGTTTCACCATGAACTGAGTTGGATTAACCACTGTGTTGTAAATGTCACTTTTATTTCCTCAGATGATGGGCTGAGCTGAGAGCCATACCCATATGTGACTACGCCAATACATCCAAAGGTGATCCCTTGCCAGGGCAGCCCTGATGCTGGATTACAATTCCTCTACACTATGTGCTTTCACAGAGCTGCTTTCAGTTCCATTTGGACCTAAGCATATCACAGGCCATCCATCTGAATGCTTCTCACATGGTTACAACCATTTATAAAGCACATTGCAACCAAATACAACAAGCTAAATACTTCCAAGTTTTAATTGGGTCAAAGTAAATTAGTATAGTATTTCCATGGCAGTTGTACAGAAGAGGGGGTTTTCATGGTAACATATGCTGAAATAGTATAGTATAAAATGTTTCAATAAAAGACAAGGACAATGTACATAGTTTGCTATCTAGAAACCTGGTATAAAGGAGATGCCTGTGTCTTCCCAGTCTAGGGCCAGAATTACCACTACACAGGGTGGCCATGTTTTCTCTCAGTATCTCCAGCCTCTGCTGGAGTTTGGAAATGTGCTGTTCCTCTCTACACTGATATTTATCATTGAAAGCATAATTGCTATAACTCTGAAGCAATTTAAACAATGCTTTGTTAAGAAAAATTATCCCTAAAAATGTGATTTACAGGGAACACACTGGGATAAGCAGCTACAATGATCTCTGTTGCCATAGAAACATGCAGCTCCCATTTAACTTGGGGTATTAAAATAGCCCAAGACAAGCTAGTGGTACCGGAATATGGAAAGACACATATGCTGATATCAGCTTGCCATAACCTTGGGATGAAAATCATAATAAGAATTTTTTAAAACAAAAGATATATTGTTTTGTTTTGAAAATGTAACATTGAACTCGGACCAGAAATTACTGAGGATTTATAAGTGGCCCTGTTGTGACTAACAACAGAGAACTGAGCCACACTAACCCCATCTTAGGAAGTTTAGCTGTTCACTCTTCCAAAAGGATCTTCTCAGCTTGTTGACTATTTATATTATGTCATGGAAGAGTAGAGAGGATCCCAAGACCCTCACCTGGGGATCCCACATCCCTACCACCTGATAGGAGAAGAGGAGTTCCTCTCTATGCAGCTACAGTGAGAGACACACTGCTGCTGGGTAAAGGCTGTCCAAATACATGCAGCTTGTTGGAACACCCACAGTCCTCTAACCAATCCCTTTCCAGGGCTCTGTAAGGAAGTTAAATCAATTCATTGGTTCCTGCAAATGCAATCATGCCTCTGTTTGTCTTTGGGATTTAGGAAGAGGGTAGACATTGGTTCTTCCAAGGGATGTTAGTAACGGGCCCTTTGCATCAAAAGACTAAGACAAGGCTGGTGGGTCTAGGAGAACTCAGGCACAGATGATCATTTCCAAAGCTTATTTATGAGATTTTTCTTTCTGTACCAGAAATACCCTAAAAATATTTAGAATTATAGTTTTATTTAAGATTACGAGAGAAAAAAGTGATAGTAATGGTGGTAAAGAAAATTAATGAGTGTCCCATTCTTCTGCAGAAATACTTATACCATAAGCCTGTGGCCATATAAGGCCGACTCAGACTCTTACAAAGTTAGGTCAAGGGCTGTTTGCTTATTCTCTGGTTTATATTTTATTAGGAAAGGTGACATTTAGAAGCTGCCTCTGCAGTCATCTTCCCAGAGACCTTAAAATAACAAAAGCAAAAATATTATCTTTGCAAGAATACTCTTTGAAGGGGATCTGGGATATGACAGTAAGCCTGGGCCAGGCGCTTAAATCTGAAAGTTTTTAATGCTCTGTCTTGTTTATATGTCATTATAATGGAAGGGGGATCAGGATCTGCTGATCCAAAGTATGCCACTTTGGCATAAGAATTATTTTGAGTAGAAAAAAATTGAGATTCAACAGATGTAGAAAAGCCATCTATATCTGACTAAAAGCAGAAACTCTGAGTAATAAGGTTCATTTTAAATCCCTTCCCCTGGGGGAAAGTTACACAGCATGAAGATGACAGAAAATTGGCACCAAGACAGCCTGGCACAAACAAACTTTGCTAAGTGAGCCTTGATCTCTTGTGATTTTCCCCATGTGTTTGCCTTCCCACAGGTTTCAGCCCTTGGGAGTCTCAAGAGACTTGCCCTTTCTTTCCTTCGGCCTCTGTAATCTATCACTCTCAGTCAGAAGCAATATAGAAGCTCTTGGACCTATGTTCTACTTTTCTAGGAAGGCCTCTGTATCACATAAAAATGTCAAATAAAATGTATACACTTTTCTCTTATTAACTTCTCTTAACCTAGTTTATGTGACCCCCAGATGCAAAACCAAGTGGGAAAGACGTTGTGTATCTTCTGTGTAATGAAATACCACATCATGGAGGAATAGAGAGGATGCCAAGACCGTCACCTGGGTATCCCTACCATAGCCAAATGTTCACTTTTGAGGTTATATGATAGAGAGCCAGGATAAACATGAGTAGGCTTTTAGTTTAAAATTAGAACTTCAGTATGGAAGAGAAAATTTATAAGAAAAACAGGGATGTAGAAAACAGAAGAGAAACATTGGTGGACATGGGCTCTGTGTATTTCCTTCTGCTACTGAGCCCTACAAGCTTAATTTTAGGAATGTGGGAGTCAGATTCTTGTGGACTTGGAAAAGAGCTGTCTTCTCCTTAATGTTATTGTTATTACTACTATTATTTGAATCAGTTTGATTTCTGAAATAACAAGAAGCAATATGCAGTGGTAAAGAGAGTCAGTGGGCAGCTCTCTCTTGATCCTGGGTCCCTGGCACAACTCTCTCCTGACTCTGGGAATAAATAACATATCAAATGCAGACATAAGAAGATAAGAAGGTGGCTGGGTAAACTGTATACAAATACAAACGATAACAATCAGCTAGCTATGGAATATCTCTGGGCAGAACACTGTACTAAGATTATCCACAATAACCAAGAGACGGGGTCAACTTACCTCTCCACTAAAGAATGAATCAACCCATCAATGAGCAAATCTACAGAATGTATGAATTATGATTTATTTTTTTTCAAAAAGGAAATGCTATAATTTGTACCCACATAGATGAGCCTGGAGAATGCTATGCCAAATAAAACAATCCGGACACAAAAAGGCGAATACCACATAATCCCACTTTTATCTGGAATGAATAAAAGTTAAATTCATTACAACAGACAGTAGAAGGAGGGTCCTTGAGGGTTGTGGGGGTTGGAGGGAGGATAGAGATGTTGATCATAGGACAAAAACCTCAGTAAAGCAAGAGGAATAATCTAATAGATTTATTATATGTCATAGTGACTATAGCTAACAATAATGTTTCATATAAAGTGGCTAAGGCTATTTTAAGTATTCTCAATCCCCAAAATAAATGCCTGAAGTCATGCATGCCAACTTCCATGATGATTCATCATTGTCAATTAGATGTGACCTAGAATCTTCTGGGAGATAGGTCTCTGAGCATGGCTATCAGAATTTTCTTGATTATTGTAACTGATGTTGGAAAAAAAATTGTTGCCTGGGTCAGACATCTTGGACTATCCAAGGTGAAGAAGGGAAACAGCATTAGCAAGCATGTGTGCACCGCTCTCCTTTTTGACTGTGGATGTAATGTAACCAACTGCTTCATCTGCCTGTGTCTTAACTATTCCAATATGACTAGTCCTTGACTATGCGCTGTAACAAGCCCTTTAGGCACAATGTTTTTGTGCATTGTGTAAAGGTTATCCTTGTGCTGTTCAAATGTTGGTTTCTCTGCCCTCATATCTTGTTTCAGTCTAGACATGGCATTGTATAACGTTTATACCAAGAATCTCCTGTCTTAAGTTTGTGTAAACAGTTCTTACCATTTATTCCCTGCCTTGTCAATAAATAATGATCACCCAATGGCTGGGTAGGAAAGGGAATAGGGCAGGACTTCCACCAATCAGGGAAAGGGGAAGAGAGATGGAGAGAGATTCAAATCAGCCAGAACCACAGAGGAATTGGAGCCATGAGGAGATCATGGAAAACACACACGAAGCCCAAAGAACAAGACCAATAATAAAAGGAAGTGTGTTTGGATTTGCCACGGACCACCCCAGCTGGGTGTGGGAGTCCCTGGGATGTGGGTTCTTGAGGCCAGGTGGGTAAGGATTTGGTGGTGACAAACAGAAACAAACACAGAGGCAGTTTGAATCTGAGTGTATTTTGTAGCTCTCAAGCAGGGGATTTTATACATTAAAACCCAAACATTACATCTCTTAGAAACTGTATCCAGTGAAATAATCACAAACAGAACAGGTAACAGCATAATTAATATATATCAAAATATAACAATTCTAAAAGGATGTATTCAGTGGGAACCATTGTCCAAGGCTAGTGGCATATTTCCAAGAGCAAGTTAATAAGTCTTTATGGTCAGTGCTCTTAACTGCTGAGCTAACTCCCCAGCCCCATATGATCAATTACTAGTCTGCGTTCTGAGACCCTCTTGTACAAGCCTGACCAACAACTCTAAGGGCTTCTCATGCCTAGCACTGTTTTTTTGTTTTATTTTGTTTTTTTTTGTTGTTGTTGTTATTAAATAGTTTATAGCTCTTGAGGGGAGGATTGATAGCCCAGATTGGATTCTCTATTCTTAAACATTAATTTATAGACATATTCCATAAGTTCTGGAGAACACTGACTAATAGACCCGGGATTCAGTGAATACAGGGAGAGGGGACCTGAGAAGATGCTGAACTTGTGTTGAGGCTATAGTTAAATGTCTCAAGAGCAGTGGTTTGCATGTTTTGTGATTCAGGCTGTTGGATATCGAGCATGTAGAATTTAGCACATGATGGGGCAAAAGGGCACCTGTCTCTTTGTAAAGACAGATCTCTAGTTTCTCCAGACAAAAAAAATCAGTTCATCAGTGATTAGTTTTATACAACACAATGCTTGAGCTTGTTGAGAACACAGTGATGTGAATGACTTAATTCCTACACAAAAGAGCTTTTTTTTTCCCCTCTCACTTACTATCTAGTCTACTTTACTCATTACCACCAAGTCTAGGGCTATCCACAGGGTTACAGCAACAAAGGCATGGAGTTTGCTGAAACCCTTCTCTCTGTATTGGAAGAGAAATTTGCTTTGTGAATTCCTTTCCCTCTTTTCTTCATAGCCATAGGAGAATAGCCTGAAGGGGAGGACTTAGGTAAATTTCACCTTTCCACCATCTGTTCCCCATTCCCTTTTCCTATAGCTTAATTTCCACCAACTAAAATTTGTTTGGGTTGACAGTGCTTCTGGGAGCAAGGCAGCTCTACCCTTCCCCTGGGTGGTCTGTAAGTGGTGTTTATGTCCGTATATGTCACATCTGACATCAGTGCAGAAATGCAAGTTGAATGGTGAATGACATTTCAATCATAAGTTCTCGCAAGAAATGCAAATTGAATGAATATATGAATCGTGGGTTCCTGTAATTGAATTGTTCTCTTCTACCACTTAGCTGAGATTCTGGGAATGTAATTTGCAGTTTACAGTGGTGGGAGGCACAGGCAGAGTGGTAATTTGAGATAATGAGCTGCAGAGTCAGAGGGCAGCCAGAGGCAGTGTAAGAGGGACTGGACTCTCGGGAGATAGGAGGGCTCTGTTCCACAGGGAAAGAAGAGGCCTCGAAGAGTCTGCAGAATTGGCAGAGGCAGCTGCTGGCTTGCTCTCTAGGCCAAGTGTGCTTCTAATCTCTGCTTGTCCCCCACAGCCACATCCAGAAGTATTCCTTCAGAAAACTGACCTGAGCAAGAGATTTCTTCCCTGAAGAGTGTGACAGACGCTTATAGAATGGGTGGCTTCTGGCAATATTCTGTGATACTTTGATCATGTACCCAGCTCACGGCGACATTAGTCTTAAGTCATATTCAAGTAAAATGCACTGACTGGAGAGACTTTCTGGCTTGCACGATTTAAGAACAAAAGCGTTCTTACTCAGCAAGCATGTGCTTAGCTTTGAATCCCAGGGCCCATGCCATGATTGAAAGTGGAGAGGATCTCAGGGAAGCAGAATTCTGCCGCTAGATCTAGCAGGAGAGACAATTAGTTGAACTTGGAACTTGGTTACACACAGGAATGGAACAGGCTTCAATACGTAAAATATACAAGTATACTAGGTAGACTCAATATGTAGCCCAGGCTGGCCTTGACCTGACAGTGTTTCTGTTGCCTTAGTTTTCCTTAGTGCTGGAATTATAGGCATGGACTACCATGCCTGACCTACCATTGTTTCTTGTATTGAGTTAATCTAAGGACTCAACAGATGTTATATGATAATGTTGATTCTTAAGGGATTGTACATAAAATAGAAATGTGCCTGAAGATTACTTACATATTGGATAGGCAATCAATCCATTGTACATCGAAATTCTTTACTTTCCAAGAAATAAAAGTGAAAAGGACTAATGTTATATATTCATGTGCTAGTGATATAGTCCTGTCATTAACCACATCAGAGTTCAGCTCTTTATAATCACTGTGTGGTATTGTAGTTTATAAATGTGTGAGTGATCTGATTCAGTCATGGTGTGTGTGTGTGTGTGTGTGTGTGTGTGTGCGCACACACGTGTACATGTGCACAAGTGTTGGCTGATGGCTCTGTCCTGAGCTAGGCGTGGCCAATGCTTCTTATCTGGAGCAACTCTGTGAAAATGTCCGTTTCTCCTACTGGGAATAGAGAAACTCTCCAGACACAATGGTTTGACTTAAACTGATGTTACAATGTTGTGGAAGTAAAAGAGGTTTCACTAGAAATCATTTTTTGTATTGTGAATCTTGATTTGCTTCCCAGGCTGGCAATATATGGTAATATCCTCTCTGGAGTTGCTGGGCAGTAGCAGTGAGCCGTAACTCATAGTCAGGCACATAGTCACAAAGGAAACAGCCAACACTCTATAGTGTACCATGTTGCTGAGCAGTAAGAGTCAGTATTGGATGTATTAAGTGTACTTTTCATTGGTAAAGTTTCAACTCACAGTGGCTTTATCTGACTGCAGCCTCTTGTGAGTAGAGGAGGACCTAGGCTCCAGCTCAGGCATGTGTTTTTTGGTGATGATAAGAAGCTCAAGACAGCAAATGGAAGCACATGGACTGTCCCATGTTTTAACAGTGGCAGGTGTTATGGCTTAAATCTCACTGGCTCATGCTTTGAATGCCCGTTCTTCAGCTGGTGGCTATTTTGGGAAACTGTGGAATCTTTAGGAGGTGGTAGCCAGCGGGTAAAAGTGAGATGCTGAAGGTTCCAGCCTGAACCCTACCTAGTTCCAGCTGCTGTCTGTTCCCTAGACCACTGTAAAATGAGGGGCACCTGCTACCCGCTCCCACTGGTATGAGCGCCCATACTGTCTATTGGGAGGTCTTGAAAACTCCTTGAGCAATGAGGAAAACACACCTTTCCTTTCTTGTTCCGGTCAGATATTAGCATCAGAGAGGTGTAAAAGCAACCAATGTATCAAGTTATGATGATGAACTTGAGGTCAGGGAGGATAGAAAGCAGATAGTTTGTGGGAATCTCATGGCAAGAGGTCTAACTTGGGGGGAGGAATGAAGAATTGCAGCTATTCATGCAATCCACTACATTATAATTTCCAGGTTATAAAGTAAAATATATCTGAACTTAGTCATTATTAAGTGTATTAATATTGTCCATCTTACACTGTATAGAAGTGTCCTCTAGAGGGGAAAAATTCATTAAAACCCAACACATTTGCTCTTGCCTGCCAATTAGCAGTTAGTTCAGGAGTTCTTTAGTTCTTAGCCCTGCACCACTTCTGAGTAATTGGAATCTGCTCCACAGAGTTTCAGAATCAAGGTAGACTGAATTTTGCTTGACTGTGTGAGTTCTAAGAATTCATTGAAAACCAATACTGTATAAGAATGGAGTATTCATGCTTCATGCTTACTGTTTGTCTACTGGTCACTACTTACTTCCAATATTACAACGTATTTTACTTTCTAATAAACAAAGGAAAAATTAGTTCAGATGTTGCCCTTGTAAGCTCAGGCATGCATTAGGTTACCCACACATTTACAGTAGCAAAGCTCCCCAAAACTTATTTCTTCTAAGCAATATGTTGTTTTCAATACCTTAAGAATTCAGTTGCTCAAGAGATAAATTAATATATCAAATTTTGAGGCCATATTTGAAAGTTAATATCTTGACAAAATGGTGAATCACTTTCCTATAGTTTACAGGAAAAAACCAAGCTACTAATGTCTTTGTAAAGATTTTTTTTTAATCCAACTCAAATTAATTTACAGGAATGTGGCATTATATCCTACCAAGATTTCACAGTGTACTAGTTCAATCTGTGTGCAGCTTAGGGAGGCTTTTCTGAAAGCTTTTGAAGATGGATGATACAAGACAAGTTTAAGGTAGGCATATGGAATTAGGTGTTCCAGGTGATTGGGGGAGGGGAATTCTGCAGCCTGAGGTGGAACACAACAGATAGTTCAACTGAAATGGTTGCATAGTGTCCTAGTTTGGGCTTTATTGCTGTGAAAAGCCACCATGAACAAGGCAACTCTTACAAAGGCAAACATTACTTGGAGCTGGCTTACAGTTTCAGAGTTCATTATGGTCACTACAGGAAGCATGGCAGCATGCAGGCAGACATAGGGCTAGAGGGACCAAGAGATTTACATTTTGATTTAAAGGTAGCCAAGAGGAGGGTCTCTTCCACACTGGGTGGAGCCTGCACATAGGAGGAGACGTCCAAAGCACCCCTTAACCCCCAGTGACACACTTTCTCCAAGAATGCCACACCTCCTAATAGTGCCACTCCCTATAGGTCAAACATTGGAACACAGGTGTCTACGGGGACCAAACCTATTCAATCCCCCACACATAGGCTACAGTCTTCTTTTAGACTTTATTCTTTATTAAGTATGTGTGTATGTGTGTTGGGGGCACATATGTGGAGGTCAGAGAACAACTTTGTGGAGTCAGTTCTCAACTACTTTTACATGGGTTTCGGGAATTGAACTCAGGTTGTCAGGCTTGGGCAGCCAGTGTCTTTACCACCTTCACCATCTCACGGCTGGTGTTGTGTTCTTTGCTTTGGAGCTCTTCTCCTAACTGACAAACTTCTGCTGTTTCCCCATCTCATGCACCATCATTTTCTGCTAGACACTTGTTTCTCATTTTCCATAAAGCTATGCTAAGTGTGGATGGACCAGCTATGTCAAAGAAAAGAAACCCCTAAACTGTATCATTTGCCATTTTCTGTGGTGTAAATTTTCCAATCATGATTGGTTTCAAAGTAGCAATATGGTAAACATTGTGGAGAAAATATTGTCACACTTTAACTTAGTGAGCCAACTTCAACACAGCACTGACTCAAACTCACATTTTAAAAGTACATACTAGAAAGAATAAACTGCTTTATATAAAAAGTTAGATGCAGAGAGTTGTAAAACAACAGATGTTGCATTACATGATGAACGAGTGAATATGATAGGTTGACGTCTGTAATTTCCAGTGACTCAGAATACAGGCAGGAGTATAACCTTCCTGTCCCCGATTTCAGTGGGTTTCCGGGGAGGAACAGAAGCAACTGCAGTTTCTTTTTGAAGTTTAAGGCAGTTTTCCTCAGAGTCTCCACAGCTGCTACCTTGTCAGTCTCCCTGAAGAGACTGGATGGCATATGAACAGTGGTTTCCATTTTTAATGCCTCTGTTGAAATCAGGTCAGGAGAGAAGGGTCCCTACCACACCCCTCCTCTTGTAACGTAACTCGGGCGCTGGAGATGGATTGCCAGGCCAGGGAATGGTGACAAGTCTACAGGCATGTGAGAGCTCAGAAAAAAGCTGACTGGCATCCCAACTCATATTTCAGCAGATGCAAGATGATTTTCTTTTTCTCTAAAGAAAAGGCAAAATAAAGCTGAAAACGGTTTGCAAGGCGATAGTAATGGCAAATTGTGTAATGAAATTTACATGGCTCTAGTTTCCACGGATCTGAGAAAATGTCTGTTTTCTTCTTATTGCCTTTTTCTGTGTCTAGGACTTTCTGTTTCCCAAAACTTGCTCAAATGAAATGGTCTGCAAACTTGCTGCTAGAATGAGTTTCAGTGAGGAGGGAGTATGGGGCAGGCTAGAAAGTTTTCTGTATGGGTTTGATCCAGAAGCCAGAAGAACTTTTATGCAGAATATCTTCATCTTGCAAGAGTGACAATGTCAACAGAATTTACAGAATCCCTATCCTGTTATGCATTATGCTAGATTATGTGGCTATATTACGTGATCTATCTCATTAATATGGATTGAGATGAGACAGAGAAAAGATATAAATACCCTCTAAAAGATACCAGTGTTCAGGTGTGTTGGGTTATGTGTGTACATAAGTGTGTATGTGTGTGTGTTTGTGTGCACATGTGATTTGCTATGCATGTACATGTGTTTGTTGTATGTATACCTGTGTGTGTGTGTGTCTATGTGTGTCTATATGTATGTGTATTCTGGAGATTGAATTCAAAGCCTCACATACATTAGGCTACCACTCACTGAGTTCCACACTTAGTACCAGGCAAAAATCTTTTTGGTACAAGCAATCTCTGACGTTGAGAAAGACTGGGCTCTAGATGTCACGAAGCAATCTCTAGCAATCCCTTAAATGCGAAATCTCAAACACCATATATTTCCTTGAGTGTTCATTTTCTGTTTCTGGTGACAAGGGACACGATCTGGCTCAGCCCCTATGGTGGAGCCTGGAGTGGACCAGAATAACAGAGGCCTGAGTTTGAATGAAATAAGAAACTAGAAAATTCATTCTGATTTAAAAGGAAGAAAGTAAGCAGGGTGCAAAGCACACATACGTGCAGTGAAGTACACGACACACTGTCTACGAATGAGATAAGTCAGTCACTTTTTGTGCACCAGGACCTGTTCAATGCACCCATCCCAGGATCACCATTTAATAAACTCAGAATAGATTTCCATTCACTGCTGTCTGTGTGCAACCATGTTTTGCCTCTAAAGTTACTTTGCAAACCTCCGAATCTGACTGGATAGAATTCTGACCTCTGGTACAATGTGATCTTTGCTGACATACCACAGAGACCATTTGTGGTCACTGAATTCTGTCTGTGGGTTTCAAAATCATATTTTTATTTGTTTATTTTTGTGCATGCACACAGTAGTGCCAGGGCATATGTGGGCAGGTCAGAGGACAGGCTTGTAGGAGTTTTCTTCCACCGTGTGCCTCCTGGGTATCAAACTCAGGTAATAAAGATTGGTAGAATGTACCTTTACACTGAACCATCTCACCAGCCTGTCTGTACATTTATAAAAAGAAGAATGTAAAAATGTTTTCTGTGGCTTGGTTCACTTCTGCCTAGGACTCACCATTTCTGGGTACAACCTGCAGCATTTGCTCCTACATGTTTGCTCCTTTCAGGGGTGTTGGGAGAGGGGGTACACATGGATTTATATAGGTTTCAACTCCTTTTCTCTTCCCCTCCTACTCTCTGCTCCATTTTTAATATTTCCTTTTGCTCTCATGTAGCTTTTAGGACCCCTGGGAAACATAATATTCTTAATGGCTGAAGTTTCAGAAAAAAACAGTAGTTGCTTTTGCAAATAACATCTGCTTTGGGGGCTATAACATAATATTAATCTGCCTCTTTGCCCTACAAAGTGTACCAAGCTAAAATATATGGAGAAAGCTAGACAATATTGTAATAAAAATTGTCCTGCTCAGATATTTCTTAGAATAGGCTACCAATAATGATTATAGATTAAGTTCTAGAAAGAAAGCACGGAAGTAAGGAGAGGAAAGGAAAGAAAAGAAGGGCAGAAGGAGGAAGGAAGAGATAGGCCACTGTCTTGTCTTCCCCTCCTGAGACAGACAGACAGACAAGACACACACACACACACACACACACACACACACACACACACACAGACTCTCCCTATCTCTGTCCATCCCCCTCCCCATTATCAGAGTCTCTAGTGTCTCTAGGTGATATTAATCTTCATTGGTTGGAAAGCTAGAGAACCTAAGTCCAGTCACAGAAGTTGGACCCTCCAACTTCTCATCCGTGACTGACAGGGAGCTCAACAATCTAGAAGAATTCTACTTATGCCTTTTCCAATCAGTCCCCATCTTCATGTGCCTAATTGGCTGGTGAGTCACTTCTTACTATAGTGCAGCAATGCTATTGTGAAGGAGAAAGCAAAGAAGCTGGAGGAAAATATACACTGGACTTTCTTTCCATATCCAATCCCTCCGATGAGGGGATGTATTGTTTTTGTCAGCATGTATCCACATTCTTTTCTTAGACCAACTCAGTCATGAAACAAATGAGAAAAAGATAAGGCAAATTACCTTGTTATTACATTTTATGGCCTAGAAGCCTGTGGCAGTTTGAATAGGAATGGCCCCCATAGACTCATGTGTTTGAATGCTTGGTCCATAGGGAGTGGCACTATTGGGAGAGGTGGCCTTGTTGGAGTAGATGTGGCCCTGTTGGAGAAATTGTGTCATTGTAGGGGTGGACTTTGCCATCTCTTATGCTCAAGCTACACCCAGTGTTGCTCGAAGTCTCCTTCTGCTGCTTTGGATTATGATGTAGAATCTGTGATGATAATGGACTGAACCTCTGAAACTGTAAGCCAGCCCCAATTAAATGTTGTTCTTTATAAGGCTTGCCTTGGTCATGGTGTCTGCTCACAGCAATAGAAGCCCAAAGACAAAGCCCAGCCCCTTTCTATTTTGTATTAAAATTTTCATCACAATGTTCTGCTCCTGGGCTCTTTCTCCAGCCATTGTCCCCACTCCATGTTAGTTTCTTATTGAATTTTTGTCCATGCTTATTTCCTTAATCTTTTTCTAGAACCCTTGGCTCCTAGAAGTCAATGACATGTGAATGATTGGGACATAGAAAGTAGGATTACCAAATTGGAGGCAGTAAGAATAGTATATGTTTCCTTCACCCCACTGAGAAACTCTTTAAAACTCCCATCCTATTTTGTGGTACTGTTCTGTCAAACAGGAAGAAGAAGTTGGGGGCAGCAAACAATTTGGAAAATATAACCTCTGAATATATATCTGGAAAAAGGTGAAATCAGAATCTAAGACTCTAAACATGATTTTGGAAAACAACATATTGTCAAATTTGGGATTTCTAGGTAGACTGGTGTTACACTACCTACATAACAAGCAACTCTAAAGTTCAGTAAACTTGAACTCATGAGTTTGGGTAGGTTAGTCAATACTTGGACAGAGTCTGTCATGTATCTTTGGTTAGCTAGCAGGTCATGTAGACTCAGCTGTGTCAAGATGCTCTCACTCAGAGGTCTACTCTGAGGGGATTGGTGGAACATCAAGTCACTTGTCATATTCTCCAACATAGAAATGAGAGATTTCTAAGAAAGAATAAAGTGTACTTATGGCACTTTATGGCAGAGTTACACAATAATTGTGCCACATTCTTTGGTCAATACAAAACATGAGAAAATTCAGATACAAATGGTGAGAAAACAAGCTGGAAGCTCTTGATCAGATAAGTTACAGAGGTGCATGGGAGAAGTGGATCCAGGAACATCACTCACAGCGTCAGCCTTTGTTGATGTAAGATACTGTCTTAGTCAGGGTTTCTATTCCTGCACAAAGATCATGACCAAGAAGCAAGTTGGGGAGGAAAGGGTTTATTCAGCTTACATTTCCACATGGCTGTTGATCAACAGAGGAAGTCAGGACTGGAACTCAAGCAGGTCAGGAAGCAGGAGTTGATGCAGAGGCCATGGAGGGATGTTCCTTACTGGCTTGCTTCCCCTGGCTTGCTCAGCCTGCTCTCTTATAGGACCCAAGACTTCCAGCCCAGGGATGGCACCACCCACTATCACTAATTGAGAAAATGTCTCACAGTTGGATCTCATGGAGGCACTTCCCCATCTGAAGCTCCCTTCTCTGTGATAACTCCAGCCTGTGTCAAGTTGATACACAAAACCAGCCAGTACAGATACATACTTCCCAAAGAATATAAGACTGTCTCCAAGATCCATAGAGAAGCTGTTGAAATTAATCTGATCCTTTAATTTCCTGTGTTTCTTTTCTTTGAGTTGTCTTAAGCAAAGCATAGAAATACTATGGATGCTAGATTCAAAATTGAGGAAATCTTGAGGGGAAAAGACAGGGTCTATGCATTTCACTAGATTGCATCCTCTTTTCCATAGGAAGCAAGGCCGTGACACTTGAGTATATATTACAGAATTGTCATAGGTTTGAAAGCTGCGTGTGGGCCCTTTTTTGTTAGACACCTATTTTTTGCTCCTAGAATCATGGTTGTTGCTTGATGTTTATTCTTGGCCCATTGCTCCTACTCTAGCTTTCTATTAACTATTTAATTTAATAAACCTTCATCTGTACTGACTGACAATAACTGTATTAATATTCCTTTATATCACATTGAGTGGCCTTTCATGGTGTGGCTAGTGGCCATGTCTCTGATACACTAGAGTCCTGTCTCTTGGTGCAGATATGAAAGGTGTTGCTTCTCATGAGGTCTTCTCACAGAGGGGCATAAGGTTCCTGAAGTGCCCAAACAGGCACCTCTTGTCATTTTGCAGTCCACAGTCTGAAAGTGACCCAAATTTTCATAGAAATTGGAAATTGAGGGGGCATCAAAAGCCCCAAGTTTCTTGTTTAAAAGGTTTTCTGGTCCCAGTTTTCATTTGCTATTAGAAGAATCAGTCATCCTAGCATTGTTAATATGAATGTCTACAGACATGGTAATTTTCTTGATTTATTGCTTGACATTTAGTTCTTCAATCCCAATGTCTTGATGCTTTTTTCTTCTTTTGATTCCATCTTTAGCTTTGTCAACAATGGGATTCAAATGAAGAAATTTAATTATTTGAGATATACAGTGAGTCTAAGTCACTCCATTATAAAAAAATAAACAAAGATAATAATGGGCTGAGAAGATGGCCCAGTGAGTGGGTAAGGACTTGTCAGGCAAGGAATCCTCAGAAGCTTGTGGGCCAGCTTGCCTGGCCTGTGCTATAACAAAGAACAAAAGACTCCATCTTCTCCTCCAACTCCTCCTCTCAAATGAGGTGGAAGTTGAAGACCAACACCTAAGGTTGTTCTGTAACCACCATAGATGTATGGTAGAATGTACATACTTGCTAACACACATGTGAATGCATGCACACATGTTACACATATATCATCATCACACACAAAAGAGAAAGGAAGAACATATTAACAAAATTAGAGTGAGAAAAGAGTTGAGAGACATGTGCTAGGAATATTCATGTATACACAAAGTATTCTTTATGTGACATTTATACATAAAGTCTGTTCACATTGGAAGTAAACACAGAAAGTGGAGAAATACTATAAATTAAGAAGAAGATCATCTGTCTGTGCCCATTTTCCACGTTAGTTCTCATTGAATTTAGTGTCACTTCATTCATGTTTAAAAGTAGACCAACTCAGTTTATCTTTGCTACTTCAGAACATTATTGTAGGTTTTATCCAAAACACTAAAGTTCTGACGTAGTGATTCCTGGGCCTCCTGGTTTTCTTGATCCAGAGCTTCTGCCATTTATACATGCTTGTGTGTGTGTGTGTGTGTGTGTGTGTGTGTGTGT
>JADRCC010468928.1:0-17063 GCA_019843855.1 Hylomyscus alleni
CTAATGTGCGTTTCTTATTCTCCCAGTTACAGAATAGTACTCGTTATGCGTCTGAAACAGCACTTGCTTTATAATCAATTAGCTTCCTGTGTTAAATTGCAGAGGAGCCACCAGGCTTCCCTCTCCACTCTATAAACACGATGTCACGAGTTCTCCTTCACCAAACCACTGCGTGTTACTGCCAGTGGCCTTGCTTCTTTCATCTGCGAAACAAAGCAAAGAGAAAAAAAAAAAAGCTGAACACACCCCCTTCCTGGACACTCGGCCTGTCTGCACACACTATCTGATTGTACTCTGTCAGGATACAGGCTCTCTGCTTTCTGCCACTTACAGAAACCTCTCAGATCTTAGCTGAGATTAACTTCCTGCTCTGTGTCCTCCTCCGAGGGACATCGACTATGTAACTGTACGTTCTCTGGCTTAGAACAGAGAGTTTTCCCACTCTAGTGAATCCTCTTTCTTTCACATGTGCATGTGAACAGGATCCTTTCACTGAGTGTGTGCAGAGTTCAGAGGACAGCCTTGGGTATCAGTCCCCACCTTCCTTCCACCGTGTTGGAGCAAGGTCTCTTTGTCACTTGTTGCTGAGCTACATACTCCAAGCTGCCCTGCCCTTGAGTTTCCAGGATCCTCCCATCTCTGCCTCCCATAGGAGCACTGGGATTGCAGATATACACCACTGTGTAAGTTCTTGAGATTGGAACTACAGTGAGCACTTCACCCACTGAGCCATTCCCCAGCTCCTGAACCTTTCTTCCTATAATTTATAGACATTCTGCAATATGTACTGTGGTGGTTTGATGATGCTTGGCCCAGGGAGTGGCACTATTAAGACTCCCCCCCCCCCAGCTACCTGGAAGACAGCAGTCTTCTCTTTTGCCTTCAGAACAAGATGTAGAACTCTCAACTTCTCCTCTTGCACCATGCCTGCCTGGATGCTGCCATGCTTCCTGCCTTGATGATAGTGGACTGAACCTCTGAACCTGTAAGCTAACTACAATTAAATGTTTTCCTTTTTAAGAGTTGCCTTGGTCATGGTGCCTCCTCACAACAATGGAAACCCTAGCTAAGACATGCACCATGGTAAAAGTAAGGCATTTTCTACATCCCACATCTGCCTTTGCTTTGTTTCAAATCTAGAGTCTTTGGGAAGAATGTGTTCAGTCCCTGCTGTCTTCCCTCCCTTACCTTCCATTCTCCTGCAGCCACTGGGAGAAGCCTCTCGACAGCTACTCCACGGGAACTGGTGTTCTCAGAAACAGCAATGAAACCTCATCCTAAACTCTGTATGTCCTCACCTTGGCAGCAGTTTCAAAGCTAAGCAGACTCACATTTGGAAATTCTTTCTGTTCCTTACTCAGATGAAGAGTCCTACCATTTGGCCTTTCAGTCCCAAACCTCCGTGGACATCTGTCTTCCCTTCGTGCTCTCCTCTCTCACCTCGTGGTGACCTTACCACTCTGACAAGGACTTTCAAGACTTTAGCAGTCTGGTGGCCATGACATACTGACTGCTACCCATTTTACACCTCCAGGCCAACCATCCTATAAACTCCAGACTGCCCATCCATATCCTTACTCAACATCCCAATATACAAACATCTCACATCTAAAACTAAAATGCTCTAGGTATGCCCCACCCCCACCAGTGGCCTTCTCCATCTTAGTTAATGCTGCCCTCCCACAGTTCCAGAAACCCAGAGGAAACTTCTTAATGCCATTCCTAACTTCTCTGTCTTCTCACAGCCCACATCCAAACCATGAATAAAATACTGCTGGCCCTTCCTTCAGAATGTGTGCAGAATGCAGCCACTCTCCACCCATGGTAACTCTTCATCTCTGCTTCAAGCCACTCCCCACCCATGGTAACTCTTCATCTATGCTTCAAGCCACTCCCCACCTAATTATCACAATGGTGTCCCCCGTCAGTCTTCAAGTAGTCTGCCACTAATATCAAATCTACATGTTTGATGTAGCGTGTGGAGCTCTCACCTTGCTGCTCAGTGACTTCCTAGAGATTCTCATGAAACTTGAAGAAAATAACAATATTAAAACACAAGTTCACATTCAATCTAGAGAATTATATTGATTTGCCATTAAGTACAACAGAGGGCTTGGGTCAGGACCTACCTACCCACCACCCTTATCCCCTGTCACAAACACATAAACTCTTAGTCCTGTATTAAACGTGGCACAGAATCTGCATATAACCTATGCATATCCTTCAGAATACTTTAAATTATTGTCCTCTTCATATTTCATACAATACATAATAGTGTCATACAACACTGTTTAGGAAATAGTGACTCCCCTCATACACAAAAGCCTGTATGTGTCTAAGACACTGGTTATTTTTTTCTCATTTTAATATCTTTTCAATTAATTTATTTGTTCACTTTACATCCCGATCACAACCCCCTCTTTCCTCAGTCCCCCAAGGCACTAGTTAATTTGTGTGTGTGTGTGTGTGTGTGTGTGTGTGTGTGTGTGTGTAAATATATCTTTGAACCATGGTTGTTTGAATCCACAAGGATGTAGAGCCAACAAGCATAGAAGGTGAACTCTGTTCTCCAACTTCCTCCTTTGCAGCCGCAGTGATAACCCCTTTGTCCTTAAATATATTAATCAGGTATTCTCCTGCCTCCAGGCTTCACATCTGCCAAGCCCTTTTCCAGGAGCACTCTTTCCTCAAGCACCTGCATGACTCAGTCCCTGAGCTCCCTTAGTGTGTACGAAGGTGACTAGGTTGATCATCTGCCTGTCCATTCACAGGAGCCCTGTTGCTCTCTCTCACAGGAGATCTGACCCCTACATTTCAGAGCCTCCCTTACCCAGGGGATTCCAGATGGGTTCAACCCAGGGAAGGCAAAACAAGGGTTTGGACAGAGGCAAAGGCAAGCCAAAACCTTCTCCCCACACCCCCCTTTTCTGGATCAGGTGGTATCTTAGCAATGTGCTTTCCTCCATTGCCCCAGGTCCCACTGAGTCAGAACCATCTCCACACTCTGTAACTTTTTCAGACTGAGAATAGTGATCACTAAACTGGGCTGAAGTGTCGCTAGCTATGTGGGACACTGTTCCCAAGGTATGGGAGGTGGGTTCCCCGCTAGCAGCACAATTTTTAAAATCTCTGCATGTTAAGTGATCTCCTCATCCTGGCTGACTTCCGAGCCTTCCCCTCCTGTTCCTTTGTGTTCCGTTCCTTCTTGTTGGATTACCAGAGCCAACTCTGCCCACTCCTCTGTTGTGATTGCTATGATCACCAGGACATAACAGCAGTCGTCCCAACCTCACACGTCCCAGGCTCCTGCCAGGTTCCTTTTTCCTTAACTTCCTGTTGCTTTCTGCTATTTAACTGTTGGTTGGCTTATCTTTTTTCTCCTATCTACAGTTCGAGGCCCCTGTGGGTACATCTGTATTCACTGCAGGATTCCAACACCTTGAAACAGAGTTAGAATTCTAGATGCTTCTGTTTTCTCTTGTTTGTTTGGTTTGCAGATGGTTCTTTGTTTGATTTTGAGTCTCACTATGTTGCCTTCACTGGCCTCAACTTCCTTTGGCCAAGGGAATCTTCCAGTGTCAGATTCTCAAGTACCTGGGACTGTACGCATGTGCCATGGCTCCCAGCTCCTCTGATTTAACAACAGAGAAGGGTTTGTTTTTTGTTTTGTTTTTGTTTTTTGTTTGTTTGTTTGTTTCGAGACAGGGTTTCTCTGTATAGCCTTGGCTGTCCTGGAACTCACTCTGTAGACCAGGCTGGTCTCGAACTCAGAAATCCACCTGCCTCTGCCTTCCAAGTGCTGGGGTTAAAGGCATGCGCCACCACTGCCCGGCAACAGAGAAGGGTTAACAGAGGGTAGTAAACAAAGTCAGCTGCTCCCAAGATCCTCAGTATCATTGTCATCTTGCCTATCGTTGTCCCCTTGGCAAAGGGGACTGTGAAGGTGTGCTTACATTAATGATCTTGAAGTAGAAAGAGTCTAATCCTGGTCTACTCAAGGGAGCCAATAAAATCACAAGGTTCTCATAGGCAGTGGGAGGACAATCAGAATTAAAGAAAGAGACAAAACCACGGGGATAGTTGAAGATGCTACGGAGCTAGCGCTGACCATGGAGAAAGAAGATCATGAACCGACAAATATGGACAACCCCCAGGGAATGAAAACCTGGGAGAATCAGACTCTCCTGAGGTGTCCTCAGCAGGAATGCGGCCCACAAGCCTCTGTACACTCTATACACACGTGGGATTTCTGACCTCCAGAAGAAATGTTAGGTAATAAACTTATGTCGCCTGATCCCTACAGTCTAGCAGTTCCTGCACAAGGAAGACACCAAAGAAATGCTTATTGAATGAATGAATGAATGAATGAATGAATGAATGAATGAATGAATGAACGAACGAATGAACAAACAAACAAATGATGTTCAACAGCAAAGCAGAAACAGAGCTGTGATCCTGCTGGAGCAGCAGTCTATCTGCCTTTACTTCCTCTTAGGAAGTCTCCAGAAGCTTCTAGGAGCAGCATCTGGGAAGCATCCCAGATCTTGGGCACCAATGTCCACTTGAGAGAATGATGACAAAATGCCAAGGGCCAGCATTGCAAGGGCCTTGGACTTTCTTTTCCATATGTTAAGGAGCTGCTGAAAGATTTGTGGCAAGGTGGACTTGCACTCAAATTTACATTCAGGATGCAGAGAACTCTGAAAGGTGAGGGATTTACAGATGCATAGGTGGTGCACAAGAAGGTGGTGTGCAGGGGCTGGTGAGATGGCTCAGCGGGGAAGAGCACCAACTGCTCTTTGGAAGGTCATGAGTTCAAATCCCAGCAACCACATGGTGGCTCACAACCACCCGTAATGAGATCTGACGCCCTCTTCTGGTGTGCCTGAAGACAACTACAGTGTACTTACATAAATAAATAAATCTTTAAAAAAAAAAAAAAAAGAAGGTGGTGTGCAAATGAGAGAACAACCATTGTTTGTTGCTCATACACTGCACTGAGCTAACGCTTTCATTTAAAGCACTCGTACAAACTTTCTTTCCATATTATGGTGGTCTTCTCGCAAAGCATTGTCCCATCAAGTTGTTCATGACATTACTGTGTTCAGATCATTTTCTTATAAATATGGATTCAATAAAGATCCCAGCAGGACTGAAATTTCTGGCCCACCAATCCTCCACCACTTATTTCTGTGTAGCCATCAGTACATGCTGTTCCAGTTATGTTTAAAAGAAAGCATCTCTGAACGGTGCCTTTATTTATCTCACCAATAGTATTTCCTTTCAGGAAGCTCTTTGCTCTGTTTTAAATAATTTGACTATTCTCTTCGAGGCTGGCAATGCCCTCTCAGTCTGATTTCATGGTAGACAAGATGTTGGGAAAAGCTTCTCTCTTTATTTCCTTGTCTTTTCTAAATGCCTAGAAATGAAATGAGGCTTGCTCGTGGTCAGACGTGGTCAGCTGAGACCTCCCAAGGCTGATCTGTCTTATAACATTGTCAGCCAATAGAGACCACACTCACAAGAAGCCAGAAGCTCTGGAGCTGTCCCTGCACCGTAGCATCCAAGGAGAACGCTGCAAGCGGCTGTGTCTTCCTGAGTGCTGGAACTAGTGAGTCTTTCTGTCTGGGAGCCCCCTGAGAAGCTCTTACAGCAAGGAGCCACCATCCCTTGCTTTTAAGGGAGAAGAGGGAAGACTGTATGGGCCAATGGGTTCAGCTATATTTAGGACTGCACAACAGCTCGGCACCCGCTTCTCCTGCACATCACAAAGTCACTGTCCATAAAGAAAGTCTCATTTCATTTGCGTGCTTATTTTATTTGGGAGTTGATCATGATCTACTGGGAATGAGAAAGAGCCAAGGCTACGACATGTAATTTTCCCTCCGTACTAAGGATTGCACATATTAAATATATGGTCTACCAGTGTACTGTGTATCTACATCCACAACATACAACTTTATACTATTTCTTTGTGTATGTGTGCACTATAACACACACACACACACACACACACACACAGTGGAGGTGGGGTATGTAGTGAACTCACAGGAAAACCTCAAGACCTCAAAGTTCTGAACTGTAGCTCTGGTTCTCTCTTTAGCCAGCTATCTGAGTAATTTCAGATGGGATAGTTGGGTTTTTTTTGTTTTGGTTTGGTTTGGTTTGGTTTGGTTTTGGTTTTCTTTTTTAGAAAGACCAAACTCCTTTAGACAAAATGCATGCTAATACATTTCCTTCCTTGGAGGGGTCTGTTTGTTCCTGGTCAAAAAACTGAGAATCTGACATTTGGACTTTTGGTCAGAGTTTCTGAAGGTCTCTCCTTTCTCGCATGTGTGTTTGTGTGTGTGTGTGTGTGTGTGTGTGTGTGTGTGTGTGTGTGTGTGTGGTGTGGTGTATGTGTGTGTGTGTACATGTGCGTGCATACTCACGTGCGGCGTGTTATAGTGTATGCAGTTATGAGTGCCCATGCATGCATATGCAGAGGCCAGAAGAGGGTGTCAAATGTCTTCCTTTATTGCTTTCTGTTTTATTGCCTCCTGGCAGGGTCTCTCACTAAACCACAAGTTCACTATTTAGGCTTACTAGCCAATGAGCTCTCACAAGCCACCATGTCCACTCCCAATGCTGGCACACTTAGCCATTCCTAGATTTTTATATGTGGGATTTAAAGTCAAGCCCTACGCACCTTACCCACTGAGCTACCTCCCCAAGCCCATTTTCCACTCTCTTAATATGATTTCTCTCTTGCTCTCATGCCACCTGTCTTCCAGCAACACCCCCACCTTGGCTATCAAGAATAACCACAGCTCATGTTGGCAGGGTGGCCGCGGACGAAGACCTTGAGTAGCTGTGGTGCACATCCCAGCTGCTCTTGCGGCACCCATGATTGCTTAAGTGGATCTCAGTCATCGCATTGATGTGGCCAGCCCACACTAGCTTTTGTGGCAGGGGACCCCTGAAGACCACTGCATCCAGTGGCTCCCTCTTACAACCATGTCCAGCTTCCTGGTAGGCCTGATGGGCAGTTATACTTTACTTGTTCCTTACTACCTCCAGAGGGCAGCACAAAACACGGTCCCACCAATAAGCTAAGACCAACTAACTCCATGATATTTGACTGGCTCACAGAACTCATTGAAATCCCGGTAACCTGGCTCGACAGTATAGGAGCAAGAATAAGAGACCAGTGTCCCATCCAAGAGTATACAGGTCACCATAGTGGATTCATTCTAACCTGGTCACAAGTCTCACCTCTACCTCTAGACTTAGTAGCTGTCTGGCTTTAGGGAAAAAAAAATTTTTTTAACCTCTGCAAATTTGTTTCATTTAAAATGATGATGGCAACGGGGCAGTGGTGGTGCACGCCTTTAATCCCAGCACTTGGGAGGCAGAGGCAGGCGGATTTCTGAGTTCGAGGCCAGCCTGGTCTACAGAGTGAGTTCCAGGACAGCCAAGGCTACACAGAGAAACCTTGTCTCGAAAAAGAAAAAAAAAAGATAATGACGATGATGATGATGATAAAGTTTTTACATTACAAGGTCATACTTTGTGGCTCTAGCTAGCCTGGAACTCACTGTGAAGAGCAGGCTGGCTTCCGATTCATAGAGATCCACGCGATTCTACCTCTCAAGAGCTGTAATTAAAGGTGTGTGTTACCCTACTTTGAGGTACTTTTTTCAAAACAAACAAACAAAAAAAAAACCTAAGCGAAATAGTATGTGTTTTGTTAGGCCCTATGAATTGGACTGGTTACCTAGAAGCCATCCACAACCCCCTTTGCCTCTTTGGGTTTTTTTGGGTTTTTTGGTTTTGTTCATTTTGTTTTGTTTTTCAGAATCGTTTTGTTTTGTTTTTCAGAACTACCAGAACTACCTTTACACAAAACATGAACTTTGTTATAAAAAGCAAAGAACAAAAATATATCCCGATTTCCAAAATATACCCTCGGCGGGGAGCGAGGACCACGAACACACCTCCGCTACTCTCCGGCCTCTGTAGCTGTCTTCACCTTGCTCTTCCTTCTCTTTCTAGAACAGTCTCTTCCATCTTTCTGGTCCACTCAGGGAGAAAACTCGTGAGCCCATTCCAAACAACATCTCCCACGTCTGCAAAATATCTGAAGGAAAAGAGCCCAATGGTACCAGCTGTAAGAGCGGTGTCCGCCCACCTCCAGCCCTGTCAGCTGCAACCGGAAGTCTGGGGGCAAGTTCCAGAAAGTGGCGCAGAGGAGCCTGGACAAAAGTGTGGGGAGACGACAGGGCTATAGCTCCGGAGATAGATAGAATCATACTAAAGATGCAGTGTGGAGGAATTACTTATGGCGAGGTTTCTGCTCCTGAAACTGTCAGATAGTTAAGAGAAAAATAGTATCTTCAATTTAAATCCATTTTATAGCGCAATGGATGGAGCCCAAGGTAGTGGTAGCTACGGTGGGTTGACGGTTCAGGGCTCTCTACAAAACAAGTATCCCTCAGGACCGCCTGACTCACAAAGCTTTAGGATGGTGAATGCTAATCATCAACCTGACAGGATTGAAACCACCTCAGAGACAAATCTGTGGGCGTGTCTTTGGGGGAGTTTCTACTTTGGGGTATTTGAGGTGAGAAGATCTACCCTAACACTATGGTAGGAGACCATAGGCTGGGGTCTTAGCCTGAATGAAAAGAGAAATAGGCAAAATCGAGCTAAGCACCAGCATTCCTCCCTTCCTGCTTCCTGATTGTGGATGGCATGTGACCAGACTCCCACACTCCTGCCTCAAGCCCTTGTCCTGCCATGACCGACTGTATCCACAAACTATGAGGGTAGACTCTGCCTCTATCAAGCCGATTTTGTGAGGTGTTCTGTCACAAGGTGATTTTGTTACAGCAATAAGAAAAGTCTCTTATATGCACATATGTAGTCTTTGGGTGGGACTATTTCCAATCTCGGAAATCAGCAACGGAATCAGGCTAGATGTTGAATTCTTAGACAGTATTACTGTTCATATGTCTCCCTGGTATGTACGCAGCCACGATTTAAAAGTTACATTTCTTTATTTGTATGTGTAAAGTTTTCATTTAATTATTATTGTGTAAGAGTACATGGTGTGGGAAGGGTACGCATTCTATGATGTGTGGAGAGGTCAAAGGACAACTTGCCGGAGTGGGCTCTCTCATTTTGTCATGCAGGTCCCAATCAATACTCAAATTCAGATCTTCTGGCTTAGCGGCAAGCACCATTAATGGCTGAGCCATCTCACAGGTGGGAGCTATTTATATACACTTAATCATCCCTGCATATGAAGTAGAAATAAAAGAGCGATTTGCTTTAATTTTTACAAAGAGATTGCATTGAAAGAGCAAGATCATTCTAAATTTCTCAAAAGATGGCATGAATTAGTGACTGCCATTCTTTCTCTTCTTTCTACACTACTTTTCTGTCCCTCCTGCAAACTCAGGTTATTCCATTGAAGAAAAAGATCTCACTTTACAACAACAACAAAAAAAAACCTTTAAAATAAGTCAAATCACTTCTCAGGTGTTAGGATGGGTACCGCGATTTCTTCCCACCCTGCCCAAGAATTTTCACACTCGCCCATTATTTTGTTGTTAGTTTATCATAAAAGTTCTCATTAGTTATTCGGGGGAATCCATAAAACACTAGTAACATGATTTCCAGGTCCCTAAATCCAAATTTCTAAGCGCATACTGAACGGCTAACTTTTCACGGCTGTCTTTCCTGCTGCTCAGAACACTTTGTCTTCATCTCCCCCATATTTCTTTCTTTTCTTTTGCAGCTGTATCTTTGTATCGACCATGAAGGTGACAAAGAAAGAGAATGTATCTATCTTGTGTAGTTGTCATTCAATCTTATGGTTCTAACTGTTATCACCATGGGAGATAGGATTCCTGGCTCATTTCCTCCTAACCCCGTTCTACCAGCAGCACACCTCTATCTGGTGGTGGAGCCCTCCACTAAATCAGAAGAAAGAAGTATGGGTGTCATCGTCCTTAGGTTCTGAATGCTAAAGACAGTTCTCTTTGCAAATTTCACGTCCTGAGGTTGGTCTGGCCCTCTGGTCTGCACTGCCTGAGAGCACCCACAGAATGGGCCACGGCATTCCTAGCGACTGCTGGCTACAATTTAAACAACAACAATAAGACGCGTTCACATTTGCGCCATCGAGCCCTAGTTAGGCGAGAAGAGCTGTTAGGATACAAGCCCATCTCTGGGGAGAGAGAGTGGGAGAGTCACGTGCATGATACTACTCTCCCAAGGATTTTTGTTCTCTTTTTTTATCTTGTGTGACAAATCACTCTAAATCTCATAGGCTTAAAACAACCATCTATTGTAACCTGTGATTCCACAAGGGAGCCTCGCCAGGAGAGAGCCTCCTGTTCCAGGAGCATCTTGCTGGGAGTATGGAGGCTTCAGTCGGACACCTAACCTCAGCAGCTATGGGCAGAAGGCTGAGTGCTGCCACGCTGCAGGCTAGCTTTTCCAGCCAGCCAGTCTTTGGATTAACCCGGTGTAAAAGGTAGGGCTTCCAACGAGGAACAGAAGTGAAAGTCGAGTCTCTCCAGGCCTGAGCTCTGCCATCTGCATATCCCACTTCTTCCGTATTGTACCCGTCACCAGTCTGTCTAGTAAAGAATATACGGCCAGAGAAATTAACTCACTCCTGGACACTAAGGAATGCACAGTCTTTAGAAGAAGCCAGTATACGACAGAGTTTTGTACAGTACACAAGCTTTCCACACTTCTACCCCAAATCAGCATACTTGTAAGATGTAGCATAAATTTTAGGAAAAGAATTTAAAATTAAGAAAGATTAGAATCTACTCTCTGATGATCTGTAGCCACTCATAATTCATATCTGCCTCTCGGAGAGCATGAGAATGAATTATGATACAGAGGTATGATGTAACCTGGAAGAGAACATGTCAGGGGTGACTTCGAGGGAAAGCTATTGTGCATGCTCTGAAGTTGTAGTTGGGGGCTTCGTGATTGCGGGCTGAATCTCACATCGTGACTCCAGGAGAGCAAATATGCTCTTACCACTCTTAGAAAACTTGCCAATCACACAGGAGAGAAAGCTTGCCTTTGCAACAGATTGTTAGGATCGTAGTAGAAAGGTGGGACACTCACACTTCCTCTCCCTGGGAGAAAATGAAGGGAAGTGTGGTTTCTAGTTCAGAAGACTTCCAGCTCGGACACTGCCTCACCACGAAGCACAGCCATGAGCCACAAAGTCACTTAGCTTCAGAGACAGATAGGTGCCAACAGTTTACCAGCTGAGATTTCTAGTGAGAGTCTATGAGAAAATACGCTCGTATTTTAACAGACAACTTGATTCTTGAGGCAAAAGCACGATAAAGGCTTTGGCTGTGGGGAAGTTGGTTAGACTTAACTTCGGAGGGTGTTTTCCCCCAGGGATGTGTCGCTCAGATCACTGATCTCCAGGTCATCCTCAGAATTCCTTGTTCTTGTGCGTCTATGGGCTCTGCCCTGTTGCTCTCTTTATCAGGGACACCCGAGCATGCGGGGAAATAATAAATAAAAAAATAAGGTAGTTGGGACCTGAGAAGTTGGGAGCCCAGGAGCCTAACAGTTGGAAGGTGTATGTCCCCAACAGTGTTGCTACTGATGATGCCTGTAGTGGAGAGGAGGGACTGATCTGTGAGGACGAGTGTTGGGGGCAGTGTGGATGGTGAATAAGCTTGGACTAAACAGAGATGCCAAAGAGCCAGATTCCAGGCTGCTGACAGGGCAAGTAAGCAGGGGGATGTGGGGATGTGGGAGATAGTCCATGGTCTTTAGCATCTACTCTGTGGTCATTATTGGATGATAATGAGCCTGCTATGGGAGCTGGGCACAACCAGGAGACCTCAAGAAGCCTGGCCCAGTGCCCGTGTCTATGGGCATTTGGGGGATGGTGGGCCATGAGCTTGGCAGCATTTGATGGCCAATTTAGGACAAGTCTAGACAGTCTCTCATTAATGTCTTGGAAGCCAGTTTTTCTCATTCTAGCAACAGAAATGTCTTTGTTTGTTTCAAAGAACTCATAGTAGATTCCTTTCCAAAAGCAGAAACTACATTTCATAGGAAAAACAAAAACAAAACCAGGCACAACCACATCTACATGGTGCACATTATATACAACATCCAGAGCCAAGTGGCTCCTTGTAATCTTCTGTTTTAACGTATGTCTTGGGTTAGGTATTATCTGAACTGTGCACTGTACAAACGACCTTTCGATAACATTAGATGTGTTGGAATGGGCAGTTAGGAAACAAGGGCTAGCACTATTCCACATGGTAAACTTTCTTCAGTTACATTGTTGAAATACTTGATTTGCCCTAGAATCATGAGGTTAGCTGGGAAAGGAAGAATAGACTGTATAAGTCAGTCTCCTATAAATGGACTATAATGGCGTCTCCTTGCCCTCCACATTCTTCCCAGCGCCCCCACTCGACCTATCTCTTATTGCCCATCTTTAATTCAACTTCCTCGGTGGTGTTCTGTCTACACTTCCCACCACCCCTCATCCGGTGATTTCCCCCCATCATCCCTTCTAAAATCTTAATTTTCCCTCTCTTTTAATTATTTTTGGAACAGGGTCTTTTTACACCGTCCAAGCTGGTCTCAAACTCACGACTGAAAATGATCCTCCTGTCCCAGCCTATGCAGTAGCTGGATCTATGTGCCTGCCACTAGACTGGACTTGACTTGCTATTTAGAAGCTAAAATAACAAGAGATAAGTCTAACACAATCTTTATGGTGCTCAGTATACAATGACTAATAGCATTAGGCAGTATTTATTTGTTATCGCTGGGTGTTCTATGCACGCCATTCCTCACAACTGTCTTTGAAGGATGGTGGTACTGCTATCTCCACTTTGCTGATAAAGAGACTGAGCATTGCCTATGTTAATAATAAATGTAAGAGTAGAACCCAGGTATTCTGACCCTTGAGTCCATATACTTAGCTACTTTTCAAATAAAACAAATATCTTTTATTAAGGGTTTTTTGTTGTTGTTTATTTGTTTTAAGACAGGATCTCTCTGTGTAGATGATCCTGATCTCCTAAAACTCACTATGTAGACGAGGATGGCTTTGAACTCACAGAGCTCTATCTGCCTCTGCCTCCCAAGAGCTGGGATTAAAGGCCTATGCCACCACTCCTGGCTTTATCCTATAGTGAATATTTACTGTGTATCTTACTGTTTTATTTCACCATGGCCGAGGCAACTTATCAAAGAAAACATTTAACTGGGGGCTTGCTTACAGTTCCAGAGGGTTAGTTCACAGCCATTATGGCAGGAAGTATGGTGGAAAACATGGTAGCAGGCAGGCAGGCAGGCAGGGCACTGGGAGACAGGCAGGCAGGGCACTGGCAGGCAGGTAGGCAGGTAGGCAGGCAGGCAGGCAGGACATGGCACTGGCAGACAGGTAAGGCAGGCAGGCAGGCAGGGCACTGGCAGGCAGGCAGGCAGGCAGACAGGGCACTGACAGTAGCTGAGACCTTACATCTTATCTGCAAGAAGGAAGCATAAATGAGAGACTAGGCCTGGTATGGACTTTTTCAACCTCAAAGTCCACTCCCCCTATGACACACTTCCTTCAAAAAGGCCACCTCTCCTAATCCTTCTGAAATCGTCCACCAAATAGGGGCCAAGCCTTCAAATATATATTAGCCTATGGGGGTATGCTCATTCAATCACCACAGTGTGTATATAATATTGAATAGAATTCATTCCATGTGTTAGTGTGTTTATTTAGCACAAAGTGTGTGCTAAAACTATATCTTAAGGATAAAGAAATTAGGAAGTAATGTAGGTTAAGAGCTTTGTGAAGATCATACAGCTAGGAGCTGGAACACACATTGGGATTAGCTATGACTCTGTGTAGAGCCCCAAACTGCTGCCTAGAATAGTAAGGATGGAGTATGAGGACTCCTTAGCCCACTGTAGAAACACTGTCCATACACTAATATTCCTTGCTAAGACTCTATTGCTTCAGCGTCTTGTCTGTTAGTTTCTAATATCTTAGTCACCCTCAGCTAATCTTAATCCCTGGACGGTCTTCAGATGGGATCGGACAGACCTTGCTGTCAGTCTGCTGGTGTGAATGCTATTACAGTGTGACCTGTCCACTGCATCTTCTACATACACATACTGAGCTCTGTTCTCTCAGAGTGATACCAGTTAAGATGTTCACGTCCATCATGGGTGGGGGGCATTCGCTAGAAATGCATCCCATGGCGAGTGATGGAGCTTGAACTGGAGTTCTAACTCTTCCATAGCAACAGTCAGACATACATTGCTTTTGAGATTAGTTTCATGGATCAGTGATGCCAGAGCTGGGATTTCTGTGTTTTGGTTGGTCCTTGCCACTGATTCCAAGATTCCAAGTTGGTCAAGGAACAATGGAGCACTATGCCTGATCTGCCCTTTAACAGAAAATCAAGTCATTTCCCAAAACACTTCGATTCTGCCTCATTGTTATAGCTGGGTCACTTGTCATCGACGACTGCAAAGGAGACAGGATGCCTGGACCATGATCGGCTATGATTAGCTTAGTTATTTTGAGGGTTCACTCCTGGGCATATTGACTGCCCAGGACAAGGAAGAAAAAGAGCCAGGACACTGGAGGGATATACAGCAGTATGTCATGGTCGAGCCTGAATCAGTCATCTGTATCCTACACCCAAAGTCTGATTTGCTTAGGAGTTAAATTAGTCTTCAGGCAGCATCATGTGCACGCCACCACAGCTGCCATCTCTACCTTCAGATAGCTGATTTCCATTCCAGATTCTCACTAGAACTGAAGTCAACTCATGAAGAGAACCATGAATTCACCTAGCTTCTGCCAGCCTCCTTCTTTGGATAGCATTCCAGACATAGTTTGCAACAATCTAAACAGATGTCCCCTACTTAGCACTCACCCATGACCCCTAAGGACAGACACTGCCTGTTGCTCAGGTGCCCTGTCCATCCACTCCAGTGCTCTGCTTTCGACTTCTTGGCTTTGGAGTGTGAGCTTGGATTGAGTTATATAGTCCCTGCTAATTCCAGCACAAGTCTCCTTTCTAGCTGAAAACTCCCTGCATGCGTTGACGCTCAAGCGACGCTGGTTATGAATTCATGTTGAATTTCTTTGAATATTTAAAGTCCCAAGATAATCAGCTGCTGTCACTAATAGCAGTGGCCATCTGTCAGAGATGCTATTGAGGAAGTAGCCTCATTCGCTGAAGGTTGGTACAAGTCAACTTCAATGTTTTAGAGACAATATGGGCAGAAAGAAAGGAAGTTCCGATTTTTTTCAAGTTCTATTTTTAGATAAGAAACTTTCACACATTTCAGATATTGAATAATGAAACACCACAACAGATAGCGAGGAAAAAAGAAACAGTGCAGACCTGATTACAGGTTGATCCCACGTTCTATGATGTTGATGTGTTTTACGTTTTTTTAAAAAGATTCATTTTACTTATTTTATGTGTATGAGTACATTGAAGCTGTACAGATGTGGCTGCTCGCCGGCCCCGCTCACTCCAGTGTAATTTACTGTAGCTGTCTTCGGACGCACCAGAAGAGGGCATGAGATCTCATTAAGGGTGGTTGTGAGCCACCGTGTGGTGGCTGGGATCCGAACTCCAGACCTTCAGAAGAGCAGTCAGTGCTCTTACCCGCTGAGCCATCTCGCCAGCCTGATGTTGATGTGTTGATGTCTAAAATTCCATACAGGAAGCTGGGCATGGGGGCACACACCTACAACCTCAGGATTCGGTAGATGGAGGCAAGAGCTTCCATGTTCAAAGTCACAGCAGGTTGGAGGCCCACGTAAGCTTCTTAAAACCTATCTCCAAACCAAAAATCACTCACCCACCACCACCACCACCACCACCACCACCACCACCACCACCACTTGAAACAAAAAGGAGTAAATGAAGAAATGCAATCGGAAGGAGACAGGCATATGGTACAAGTCTTGGTGCCCATAGCCCAAGGAACAGTCTGTCTGAAAGAGTGAGAGTACCTTATTCCACCCAGAAGATGAGAATCAATTTTCTCCCTTTTGCTATAGGTTAGCCAATTTTATTATGACACTTGCATACATTTTATTATATTCAACCCCATTACTCCCTTTTCTCTCCCTTTCTTCTCTGGCTGGTTCCCTTCTTCCTCCCACATAGACTCACTTTCATGCCTTTTTTTTAAAAGCCCACAGAGTACCCAGCATTGCCAGGTGGTCTCCCACCCAAGTACTAACCAGGCCTGACCCTACTTAGCTTACAAAATCAGGCATGTTCAGAGCGGTATGACCATAGACTATTTCTTTCCTTCATATGTATAGGAAACATGTGTGCTGATTCTTTGTATTTACAAATTCCCACACATGTATATATGTGCCTAAGAAGGCCAGAATATAACCATAGGTGTCATTCCTCAAGTGTTAGCCACATTTAAAAATATTAACATTAGCCAGGCAGTGGTGGCACACACCTTTAATTCCAGCACTTGGGAGGCAGAGGCAGGCAGATTTCTGAGTTCGAGTCCTGCCTGGTCTAGAGAGTGAGTTCCAGGACAGCCAGGGCCATACAGAGAAACCGTGTCTTGAAAAACCAAAAAACCAAAACAAAACAAAAAACAAAAACAAAAAAATTATTAACATTATTGATATTTTTATTGTCTTTATGATATGGGAAAGGAGCACATGGCACTGTGAATATATGGAGGCCAAAGGAAAATTTTGAGGAGTCAATTCTCTCTTTTATATCTTTACATAACATCTTTCTAGCCTCCTGCCTTTTTATTTTGAAACGGGGCTCTTATATTGACCTGGAACTTGTCAACAGTCTATAGTCCCTGGACAGAAAGCTCCAGGAATCCACAAGTCTCTGCTTCCCACAAGTTTGGATTGCAAGTTTAATGTCATGACACTTAGCATCTTAAGCATGAGCTTTAAGGATCTAGCTTAGCTCTTCATGCCTGCAAGGTGAGCATTTTAGCTACTGAGCTATCTCTCAGCCCCCTACCTCTTTTTTGAAAAACTAAATTTCTCATGCTAGAAA
>JADRCC010469161.1:0-10325 GCA_019843855.1 Hylomyscus alleni
AATAAGGAGATCATTAACAGGTTGAACAAGAATAAGGTAAATAAGAAAAAAGAGGAGGAGAAAGAACAACAACAAACAACAAGAATATCAACATGATATAAAAGTAAATGTTAGCCTTATGTAATATTCTAAATTTGGGGTTTAGTTACTTTGTTTTTTAGAGTTACTTACCCTATAATACTTTTGTACATAAAAAGCCCAATTTCAAAGTGTATTGTAAATCTATATTTTGTCAATATATACAAAATTTCTGTTTATTTTATACTCATTTGAATTTAAAGATATGTTTCTGATTAATATTATGTTGCTTATGATAATGTAATCAGAGAAAGCATACAATAGATGTTTAGTGTAGAAAGTGTTTTAAAGAGTAGGCAATGTAAAATTGTCCTTTTATTATAATATTTTTAAAATATTAATAATAGACATAAATCATAGAAGAACCAAAAAGCACTATGAATTCTTATAATGTTTAAAACATTGCCCAAGATAATTGCCTAAACAGAGAACTTCTAAAGTTAATTCCTAGTACTTCAAAATGAAACAAGTCATTTCTTCAATAGTAAAAGATCTTTTACTAACATGCTACTTTGAAAGTAAAATGCATATGTAGAGACACTGAGGTGATTAAACTACTTTCTGAGGTTTCAGAGGACCTCAGATCTGTTTTTAACACCCAAGACTGGAGTCTCACATCTCCTTGCAACCTTAGATAGAGGGAAGAGGATACCCTTGCCTTTTATCCAGAACCACACTCACACATGATATAAATTCATAAAAAGAAAAATATACATATGCATGAAATAAAATAAACCTTAAAAGCAAGTAAGTACTTTTATTTTATAAGACAAATTTGTTATGCACTTAAAATGTGTAAACTGGAGTATGATACACAAGAGATGCAACCTTTTAGTAAACATCTCTGATAATCAAGCCTACAGAAATTTATACACAAAAATACACACTTGGAAAAAATATAAGAAGCAATGTTTTGTCCCGAACTATGGTATAGATACCACAAGATATTATCTAGATAATAAAAAAAAATCATTGTTTAGATTATCCTACAAATTTGCATTGTCTTTTCATAGGATTACAACAGCCTGCAACACAAGAATAAATGTTGGAAAAAACACAGCAATTTGTGATAAGTCATTCTGTACAGCAGTCATCAGGTCTCAAACCAGCCCTTCATTCCTACCTCATTTCATAGGCACATCCATACTTCTTAAGTTATTTTACCAAATGCTACATTATTCCTTGAGCATAAAACTCTTTGCAGTGAATAGTGATTTAAGAAGCTAATGGCTCCTCAAGATTCAGAGAATAATGAACTAATGACTACTGACTCCTGAACATGTTATTGATAGCACATCATGGAAGTATCAGGAAATATTATGGAAGAAAGAACACAGGGTCCCCAATGAAGAAGTTAGAGAAAGGACCCAAGGAGATGAAGGGTTTGCAGCCCCTTAGGACAAGCAACAATATGAACTAACTAGTATCCTCAGAGCTCCCAGGAATTAAACCACCAACCAAAGAGTACACATGGTGGGATCAATGGTTCCAGCAGCATATGTATAGTAGAGGATGACCAAGGCGGTCATCAATGGGAGGAGAGGCCCTTGGCCCTGTGAAGGTTCTGTGCCCTAGTGTAGGGGAATGCCAGGGCCAGTAAACAGGAGAGGGTAGGGTGGTGAGCAGGGGACAGGGGGAGGGGGTGTGGGGGGAGGGGGAAGGAGGGATGGAAGAGGAGTTTGTTCTTGTTGTTTTCTTGTTTTTTGTTTGTTTGTTTGTTTGGAGGGGAAACAGAGAAAGGAGATATCATATAACATGTAAATAAAGAAACTAACTAATAAAAAAACTGTAAGAAACACAGTAAGACGGGGTGAAAATGTTTTTTTTTTTTTTTGTGGTCATAGTACACTGTGGCAAGTATACCTACAGTTGTTTGTGCTGCTTCTGTAGAAACTGAAGCTGTCAGTATTCATGGATCAGATAAAGATCCATACAGTTCAACTCCTTGAAGAATTATAAATGAATCTTGTTAAAGGTAATTATTATCTTCAGTTTGGTACAAAATGATTAGCCCATCATGGTATAGGGTGTAGTTCCAAACTCATGGATATAAAGAATATTATAAAATAAAATAAAAATTCAGAATATGGAAACATAAACTTGTCTAAAAGGCACTAGTGACAGGGATGAGACTGAGGTCAGAAAGGTTGGGTGGGAAGAGTAAATTAAGGCACTGTACATTTGTGATATTGTCAAAGAACAACCTTAGTCAACAAAAATGATTTATGTGACATTTTAAGGGTAGTGTAAATAAGAATGCTAGACTGCCAATCATGACATTAAGAATTCAATTTTTTTTTTTTGGAATCAAACATGAAGTATATATTGTTCTTATTTTTGAAACTACCAGACTATATATTCAGTCTCAATAAATTTGATGTATTCTTTTTAACTGTGGAATATTTGACACCCTGTTATAATTAACATATTAAACTGGAGGGATTTAGTTTTCTCATGTTTCTCAATATCCTCATGCATTATTGAATCATTCTCTGTATAGATATTATACAGTACATTATCTCCTCCATACATAATACACCAAAATGATTGCTATTTCTCTATTACCAGAAAATATTTCTTTGATATTTTATTTTTTGATATTTTATTTACACATCAGCTTGTATGTAGCTCAGACTGGTGTTCAAATAACTACACAGCCATACTTTACAACAAATTTAGAACTCAATTAAGTTTCAACTTTCCAAATATTGGTATTATATGTCTATGACACCATATTTTACTTCAAATTCTAATTTTATAAAAAACACTTTCTCACTTATCTGCACAGAGTTGTGATACCATAGATTTTGCTATTATTCCAAGATTTCTTTTCCTTGATTGATACACAAAATCATTCCCAAGAAAACCATGAAGGACTCGTTGCAGAGTAGTAAGGATTCTTCATTAAAGAAGAAAACTAGATTTAAAATTTTGGGGAACCCACAAATTTGGCTTTCCATTGTAAAGAACACTATGGCCTCATTTGTTCATGCAAATAAAATAATAGAACTGAATCAACTCACCTAAAGGCAGAGGGTTCTGAATGATGCATTTACTTAAGAATTCTTTGTTAAGATTAATGAGGTACCAAAGGCTTCTTGGGTACTAGTTAAACAATAGATATCACCTTGGAAGAATGTTCATCTGCAGTACATTTAGTGGGTGTTTAAATGAAGTTTAGCCACTCTCTTAAAATACTACACAGAACATTGCATTTAAAAGTTAAACACTGGTTCTAAATTTGGCACAAATACATGTACTCAAGGCATTTAGAACAAGAATTAGAGGTTTTCATTGAATAATTACCTTGGAGAATACAATCTGAACAATTAAAGGTAACACGGTCCCATGTGATTGTGTGTTAAAATCTAAAGCCCTGGCTCATTTATACAATCAACTGTATTCTCTAATCTTCATGAATAATAATAATAAAATATATGCAGTTTATATACATGTATATAATACTTAATGGATATTAATAAAAAAATTATACAATAAAAAGATATCATAAATATAGTTTGGAAGAAAATTGTTTTTATATAGATAAATAGATAGATAGATATAGATAGATAGACATAGTTATAAATATAGATATAGATATATAAAATGCCCATTCAATAAAGAACAATATTACGACAGCTAAAACAAACATGAACAATCAAAGAATTGCTAAAGGCATCACCGTCCCTGATATCAAGTACACATCTATCTATCTATCTATCTATCTATCTATCTATCTATCTATCTATCTATCTATCCATCTATCTATCTATATGTATGTATTGCAGTACTAGGCATGTGTATTTGACTGTCCCTGAAATTATCTTATAATATTTCCTGCCAATAATGTATAGGACAACTCATCAAATGTCAAATTTTGTAATGACATAATCCAATGCATGTTTAAAATTTTAACTATTTATATGTTTGAATGTTTTGCCTGCATATATGCCTGTCCACCCTTATATATACCTGGTAGCCAAGGTTATCTAGAGATTCTGTTGAACTGGATAGTAGCTGTGATTTGAACATGAGCCCTTAGTATAAGCATCTAGGGCGTTTAACATATAGCCAAATGTCCAACCTTCCACTCATTATTTCATGTGTGAATACGTATGAGGGGTAAAAAATATAAGGTGAGTATGCCTTCATTGGTCAACAAAATCTTATGTTGCAGTTATAGAAATAGACAGACAGTATTCGGATCTATTGGAAGAGCAGGATGTATACTCAACCACAAAGTTATCTATCTTGCTCCATCATCTTTTTGTTAAATCTGACTATAAAATAATATCATGCAGATTTTATTAGTGTATCTATATAGTACAACTTTAAATCATGGAGTGTGACAGCTCCAAAAGTTCTTTGACTGTGATGATTGTTTTGGCTGTGCTGATATTGTTGTGTGTGTTCTGTTTTGTTTCCTTGTTTCTTATTTTTGTTCTTTTTCATATGAAGTTGAAGAGTATCTGTTGGCATTAGGACCTCCCAAGCATATGACATCACATAGGTGACAACCTGACCTGAAACTGCCCGCAGTTTCACGACCGGGGTTCACTCAGCCAGGAGGGAACAAAGGACCTGAAATAAAGGGTTTGAAATGCAAAGAGAAAACACGAAGTCAAGTTGCGTCCCAATCAAGGCTCCACTTTACTGAGAATAAACCAGGGTTTTTATAGTCACAAGAGAAACCAAAACCAAGTCTCTAGATTATACTGCAAAGAAAGTTCAGGTGCCAAAGTCCCTAGGTTCAGAAGATCTTCAGGCAGCTGGCGTTCTCAGGCAGTGGGTGTGCTCGGGCAGTGAGTGTGCTCGGGCAGTGGGCATGCTTAGGCGATGAGTGTACTCAGGTGATGGGCATACTCAGGCAGCTTCTTCAAAGATGAACTAACAGTCAACAGAGAGCCTCTGTCTTAGCTCCCAGGTGTTAGTCTCCAAGCAGAGGCTGCCAAGAGTCTGATGGCTGAAGTGAAGGGGGAAGGTAACACTGACCCACTGAACTTTTGCCAAAACAACAGCCATCATATTCCCAGAATCCACTTGACTTACATCCCACTATTATCCATTTATCTATGAGGAACGCCCCCTTCTCTGTCTGTCACCTGCTTCTCTTTCAGCTGCCAGCTCATCTCTCTCTCTCTCTCCAAATAAAACCTCTTAAATGTGGAACTGTTTTGAGGCTAGTGTGCTGTGTCCAGACATGAGCTGCTATTCTAATACATCAGTATCCTTTTAAGGTCTGTAAAAAATTGTGTTGAGATTTTTATGGGAAATATGTCAAATATGTACATTGCTTTTGATTGAATGGGTATGTTTACTATGCTTATCACATTGATTGATGAGTATGAGTGATCTTTCCATTTTCTGATAGCTACTTCAATTACTTACTTCAAAACATGAAGTTTTTATCATACAAGTCTTTCAACTGCTTGGTTAGATTTACCATAACTTATATTGATTATTATAGGCACTGCAAAAGCTCTGCCTATTTGACTTCTTTCTCAACCCATTATTCATTGTATATAAGTTCGGTGTCTTAGTTAGGGGTTTCTATCACTATGAAGACATACCTATACTAAAGTAACTCTTATTCAGAACAATATTTACTTGTGCCTGCCTTATAGGTTCTGAGGTTTATCCATTGTCCATTATCATCATGGTAGGAAGCATGGTAGCATCAAGGCAGGCATGGTGCTGGAGAACCTGAGAGTTCTACAACTTGAACTAAGGCCAACAGGAGAAGACTGGCTTCTAGGCAGCTAGGATGAGGAACTCTCAAAGCCCACCCTCAAAAGTGAAGTATTTCTTCTAACATGGCCACACCTCCTAATAGTGCCACTCCCTCAACCAAGCATTTTCAAATCACGATAGATGGCTACTTGTCATGAATTTGCAGTTATGTAATTTTCTTGTTAATGAAAAAACAGTTTCCTTCTTGTTCTTCCTAGTGTTTCACTGCCACAACAATTATTTAAGGAAAAAATGACAATAATATTCACACATGAGGAAAGGTATTATAAACATAATTCATGATTCAGCAGGTGCTGTGGTTTATCTAAAAACATATAGAAAAATTCTAATTGCCATTGTTGTTTGTTTTAAAGTAAGTCATATGTCTTTGTTTATGATATGAATATTGACAAAAGTTGAAAGGATTCTTGCAAGGAGGTAAGAAGGGAATGTCAAGTTATGTTGAAAAGAACAAGTTATCAGTGGACTTGAAAATATAACAAGAGAGCTGGGTAGTGGTGGCGCATGCCTTTAATCCTAGCACTTGGGAGGCAGAGGCAGGTGGATTTCTGAGTTTGAGGCCAGCCTGGTCTACAAAGTGAACTCCAGGACAGCCAGGGCTATACAGAGAAACCCTGTCTCGAAAAACCAAAAAAAGAAGAAAAAAAAAGAAAATGCAACAAGAGAAAGTAATTAGTTGTAAATGTGATCAAAATATGTTATGTTCATGCACAAAAATAACATAAGGCAGCCTATAACTATATGTTATGTATGCTAATAAAAGATTAAGTATAACTAAATTAATTTAAAATTAACATAAGAAGATATTACTGGCATTAAATAGGTAAGATACATGTATCATCACTACTATATTACACTTAATATCATGATTCTTGTTTTTATTTTCAAGCACCAATTAATATATTTTGTCAAAAGAGTACAATTACAAACATTTTTCTTTTAGCTCTTCAAAAATTTAATTTCTATCTACATATTGACATTCTAAGCCCTCACTCTCTAATCTCATCAATTCATGATATGACAGTTTTCTATTTTGCTTTTGATAGTCTTATAAAACACCACCAAAAACCAAGTTGCACATGGAAAGAAATAGCTTACTTCTATTTTACTGTCCATTACTAAAGGAAGTCAAAGCAGGAACTTAAGCAGGAAACTTGAGACATGCTCTGAAGCAGGCCAAGGAGAAATGCTACTTACTGACATTCTTAACCTGCTCTCTTGTACAAACCAATACCTCATGACCAGGTATACCTTCACCAACAGAGTTCTGGAGATCCTCTCACATCAATCAGTCAAGGATGAGGTTCATGATGTGTTCCCTCATGCATAATTAAAGAGTGAAGGTTCTAATCTTGGGCTAGTATTGTACAAATAACCACAGATGCCTTATGTTTATGAATGGAAAGTCTACTTTATGTCCAGAAAGAATTCCTATCAAAATTGCATTCTTTTGGCACTTCTTCCACAATATTACTTGAGCTTTGGAAGGGATGATGTTCTACTTAGTGATGAATAGTCCACAGTCACTTCTCTACATTTTGAATTACAGTCTGTTTCTGCAATAACTATTGCCAACAACAACAACAACAACAACAACAACAACAATTCTTCACTGATACAGGCTGTGTGCAGCACTAATCTACAGGAATAAATATAGTTGCTTAGAATGCAATATGACATCATGTGTTCTTAGCCAAAACAGCCATGGTTTATGACCAAGCCAAGCAAAAGCTGCTGACACTATGTACAATATTACAAACACACACACACACACACACACACACACACACACACACTTATATATTGGTTATAGAGGAAGACAAAGGGCCCCATAATGTAAACAAGCTATTGGTTTCCATCAGAAGTTCATCTGCTTCCAAAAGGATCTAACTTGATTAAACCTGCAACAGCCATGCTCTCTTGTGTTACTGGATATGTCTTTCTAGAAAAATCATTTTTGTACCCTCATGTGGTCCACAGATGTGTAGGATCCCTAAGAGCTAGCTGCTTAGATAAATACTTCTGGTACTCAAAAAATGGCCAGCAGTATGGAAAGTACCTGTTAATAGACATTTTGGTTTTTCACTATCCAAACAAACCAAGTGTTTGATTACTTTAGCAACAGCATTCACAGATGAACTTCTGAAGGAAAGCAATACCCTGTTCTGTTTTGGGGGCCCTTTGTCTTCCTCCATGCCTACCAGCTCAGGCACAGGAATTGTGCATTTGATACTGAGATTTTCCTTTTATAACTATTGAATCCTCATAATCGTGTCATCTAGTCATATATGGTACCTACATTTAAACATTTTTTAAATATATCTAGCTTCTTCTGATGTTTAAGATACTCAGAAAGTTGGAAGTTTCCATTGCCAATATTCTAGATTTTTTTTGTTTTAATAAACCATAACAACCCTTTACTGTCTCTTGCTCCCATAGCACATTCCCCCCTCAGCCTTCTAAACATCATATTCCTCTCTGCATCATTCCTATCACATGTGTTCAGCTAAAACCTACATTTAGGCCTCTTTTTTCCATCATCTTCTAGAGATCTTTTTTTAATTCCTAACCTTAAGCTGCACTCCAATTAAAAAAAAAAACTAAGCATTGGAATAAAGGATTGGCATATGTTAGAGTACATACACCAATTGTTTATCTAGGCCTAAGTCAGATCAATTAGTATATTTTTTCCATTTTCAACCATTTTCCTCTTAGTTTCATAGCTTTATATTTTTCCTTACAAATAAACAATGAATTTCACATATGTACTATAATTTAAATATCTATAAATCCATTGCTTGCCATGTAGAGAGGCTCCATAAACTCTCCCTTTTAACTAGATGTTCAATGAGAACCAATGAGTAGGGTTGTCTGTAGGGGGATAAAGAGTATTTATTGAACACTCCAAAGTGGCATATCTGAGATATTAGAAAGTACTATTTTTTAAATTTACTACAACATTCCACAATAAAGTGTCTGTACCAGTTTATATGTCCTGTAACTATGAATAAATGTTGCCCTTTCCAAGTTTCCTTAGCAGTTCTGATTGTCATTTGTTTTCTACATATTAGATATTCTGCCTAAAGTTACAAGCAATCTCACTATGGATTTAAATGTCTCAGAATGATGAACACAATAAAAAGTATTTATCTGTAACTTGTATGTATTTTGGAAAACCCTCCTTTGAAGAGTAAGTTTTTCTTCAGTTTTTTTTGTGTTCTAGATATTAATCTTCTTTCAGATGTTTGTTTATCAGAGATAATTGTTAAACCTTTATTTCTTGACCCCTTCTTCCCCAGAGTACAATAAAAGCGAGTAACCAAGCTAGCTACCTAAGATTATATCATGCTGATTATACTTCAATTAAAAATATCTTTTGTCTGTGAAAATAGAATTTATAATGGGTAATATATAAATGATAAATAATAGATTTAAATGTACTGTATTTCAAAATACCTAGCATAGCTGTATGTAAAAGAATTAGTATATCATATTTAGCCAATATGAAAGACACACAATTCAGATATTTTATTTGCAAGCTGTAGTGAGCAGGTTTTGGATCTATTGACTAACATCCCAGCCATATGTCCCTTGTTATTTGTTTCTCCTGGCCACTGGCTCATGGTCTCTCTCTTTTCAGTGGCAGCCTCCTCCGTTTGTCTCTTTTTCTTATCCTTGGTTTCTCTTGAGGCCCCTCACTGGATTATCAAGTCCCATATTTCTCTCCAAACTGCACAATCACATGCTGTAACTATTTATTAACAAATTAACTTTAAATTGGGGACAGAGTTAACAGCATCACTTGATGAACATGAGGATCTCCTAGCAGAGGCAACCCAAGCTTGTGGGATAGTATGTAGCATTTGAATAAGTAACATCACAATACCAAACACACCAGCTTTGTTGGGAAATGGCTTTAATACTTTTCATTCCTAAAGACAGATAACGTGGATATTTGTGAGGCCAGCGTAGTCTACAGAGCAAGTGCTCTAGACACCTGAGAAAACACAGAAAATTTGTATCTTTACCTCGCTTCTTAAAAGGAAAATATATGTAAAATCAGGTGGTAAACACTGAGATGTTTGAAAATGTACAGAAGACCTAATGGGAAGTTTGACACTTAATCGGAAATATTCAAAGGTTTAAGGCATTAAAATATATGTCAACTGCCAGTGGCCAGTCCTGGCTGTTCTGCATTCTTGTTGGTTCTTCTTGAAACAGTGGATGGGAGAGGGTCCATGGGGGTAAGACTTAGTTTTAAAAGATATTTAGGGTTGCTGTATAATAATACAATGTTTACCTATCTTAAGTCCCCATCTTTCAGTAAATGACCTGACTTCTGAGTTCCTCTGAGGAGAGAAACTGCTCAGCATCTCATTATAACATAGAAGAAAATTAAGTAAAATAGCCTTTGCTCTATCTATCCAGCTAGCTGAAGTCTCAGGAAGAAAAAGACATATTTTGAAAACTGATATTAGCCTTTATTTCTAAGTTCT
>JADRCC010469194.1:0-11179 GCA_019843855.1 Hylomyscus alleni
AAGCCGGGTGATGACTGGACATCCCTTTAAGTATGTAAAGCTAGACACTTAGTAACCTAAGCTCAAGAACTCACTCAAATTAGACCCACACAACCTAATGTAGGGACTAAAGCTCTACAAGCCTAGAAGAGAAATAGTAATTGATCTTCAGGATCTTAAGTTAAGCAATGAATTTTCAGACATAACACAAAGCAATGAGTAGCAAGAGTGTGTGTGTGGGGGGGGTAATAAGGTAAACAACAACTTTGGGCTTCAAAGGATGAAACCAAGGAAATGAAATTCAACCTACAGAACAGTGTAAAATGTCTTCATATTGTATGTCTGATAAGGGACTTATATCTAGGATAAAACAGAATAACAAACACATGCCTGGTACTACAAATCTACCCAAGAATCCATGATTGAGGAGGTTACAGACCCAGGGTGAACCTACTCATATTATTCAGTTACATGGAGATGGTCTCCAACTACCCTCTAAATTCATATCTCTCCACTGGTAGTTAGTAAAGTTCTGTCAGAACTCACCAGAGAAGTTTCTTTGAGATAGTGGTTAACCGTTGAGGTTTTGTCTTTTTTTGTTTATTATAATGCTAAGCACTGGCTTCCAAGATCTGACGTCTGCACATAGCCCCTGGGACTTTGCTTCTCCCCAAGTTAATTCTGATTGGTAAATAAAGACACTGGCAGCCAATAGTTGGACAGAAGAGAGATAGGGGAGATTTTTGCAGGGTTATAGAGAGGAGCCCATGAGGAGGGGAAGAGAGAGAAGGAAGTGGCCATGCAAGAAGAATGTGGAAGTGAGAGAGAGAGAGAGAACCACCATGGGTTAGGAATGAAAAACAAACAAACAAAAGAGACATGGAGCCGGGCAGTGGTGGCACACGCCTTTAATCCCAGCACTTGGGAGGCAGAGGCAGGTGGATTTCTGAGTTCCAGGCCAGCCTGGTCTACAGAGTAACCCTGTCTCGAAAATACAAAAGAGACATGGTTCTGTGGGCTAGCCAATTAGAACTAAGGACAGTCCAGATACAACATAAAAAATAGTAAAGAATAATTCAATGTTATTCATAGGGAAATAGAGTCTAACAACATGGAAGGTAGACAACTACTCAGCTATTATGCTGCGTAAGACATATTTAACAATACAAGACCATATATGTCTTCTGAGAACATAAATGGTCAAAGGCAACTAAAAACCCCATACCAAGATTTTATATATATATATATATTACTGCAGTTAACACAGAAACTTAAAGTTGATCAAAGAGTTGATGACTGAGGATGGCTCGGCCACAAATGGGACATCTGTATCATACCCTCTCCCCGAGGCTCAGAGACTATTGAGGAAGAGCAGAGCAGAGGGTGCAGAAAGATTATAAGAGCCATTAATAAGAACTGGAGAAAAACAGTGACCTCTTGATGGACATCTGCCCTTATAACATCATAGAAGCGGTTTTCTATTGTGTCCAATATTAAACCAGTTGATACTCCAGCATGGGATGGGAAGGGACTTATAAGGCCCCACCCTTAACTGGGGAGCTAAGGATAATTGATGACTTCTGAATGAGGGAGAGTCTTTTCTTTAAGGATTTAGCTCCTGGTAGATCGACTATATTCTAGTAGATGGCCATACAGACAGTACAAATCATGCTCTATGGATTATACAAAAGGGACATAACTTGGGGATATAATGGTAGAGGTAGGTCTGGGAAAAGTTAAGGGGAAGAGTTGGTGGGAAATATGATCAAAATACATTGCATACAATTCTTAAAGAACTAATAATAATATTCTTAAGACAAACATAAAAACAGATACTGTTAGGGCATTTATCATTCCTTATACTTCAGTATATACCATTCCACTTCCTGTCTAGGACCAGAGATATTCTTCTTTTCCTGCTCTTAGACGTCAGAGCCCCAAGTTCTAAAGCCATTGGAGTCCAGGACATCTGTCTTTGCATTATTAAATTATTACATTATTGCATTAATGCACTATTGACCCAACAGTACAGCAGTGGTCTCCTGCTTATGGGATTTAGACCTTACCATAATGAAACATATGGATTGCTAGAACTATAGACTAGTCCTTGGAAGTCACAGGTACAGTGCTAGTTGGTGACAGTACAGTGTAAGAAGTCAAAAGTTCTCCAGAGGGCTGCATATATGCTGCATCAGCATCCAATATAATTATGAACCCAAGAACCAAGGGGTAGAAGTGGGAAACAACGTTCCTCTCGCTACTTCTGGCTTCTCAAGCCCCTGAGTCAACATGCTAAAAAGGAAGTTACAGTAATGACTAGTCAGAACTAGTTCCAGTATTAACAGGGATGACTAGCCAGGACTAGTTATAGTATTACAGGGATGACTGGCCAAGACTTTGAAGGTGAAACTGCATGGTCACTCCACAACAGAGAGGAGGAAAGATGATGTGAGGAACACAGGTCCTTTAGGGTATCTCTTTGTGTTACCATGCACTTGGACTGAAGTTGATGGGAAACTGCAACAACCCAATCTAGGCAAGATGAGAAATTGTCCAGACTCGTCAAGAAGGAAGCTGTGGGCCACTGCTCCGAGCAAAGAACCAAGGGCTGCTGAGGCGCTCGCTGACCATGCATAATGGCTAATTGTTGTTGTTGTTGTTTGTCAACTTGACACAAATTTCAGTCATTCCAGAGGAAGGAACTTCAATGGATAAAATGCCTCACCAGAATGATCTATGGGTGTGGGTAAGACTGTGAGACATATTCTTGGTTAATAATTGGCCTGAGAGGTCTCAGCTCACTGTGTGGTACTCCCTCTGGGCAGGCAGTCCTGAGTCGCATAAGAAACCAGGCAAGCTATAAGGACCAAGCCAATAAGCAGCAGTTCTTCATACCCTCTGCTCTCATTCCTGCCTTCAGAGTCCTTCCTTGAGTTCTAGCCCTGACTTCCCTCAGTGATGGAGTGCTACCCAGAATTATAGGATGAAATAAATTATTTTCTCCCCAAGTTGCTTTTGGCATTGTGTTTCATCACACCAGGAACTCTGAGACATGGCTAGACTTGACTGGGAATTCCCAGGGTGCTGCTAAAGTTATTCTAACTTGCTGTACTAATTACCCTTGAAGCTTTGGTCAGCACTGAGGTGTCTGTCTCCCAGTACCAGGGAAGCCGAGTAGTGTAGCCCTCAGCTGGACTGCCTGAGAATATCTCTGGAATATCTGCACGTGAGTTAGTGGACAGATGGGAAAGATATGCTCTCAGTGTCAGCAACTGCATGCGAAAGCAACCTTCAACAGAAGGGAAAGGGCAGAAGATAGGCAGAGATGCCCTCCCTTTTCAGAAGCTGGCTTGCTTCTCCTTGTGTTTCAACTCAAGGATTCTGGCCTTTGGGTTCTTAGACTCATTCCAGGGGCTGTTCATGCTCCTGGGCCATCATTCGCAGCTTGAGAATCACAGCGTCTGCTTCTTAGGTCCTGAGACCTTCACACTTGGTTTAAGATACAATGTGCTAGAATTTTCAGCTGCTGAGTGGCCGTGATAGGGTTCCTGACCTCCAATCCTATCAAATCTCTTCTCATATATCTACTTGTATTTACACAAATTGTGTTGGTTCTATCTCTCCGACGATCCCTGACACCCCTCCCCCCCCCAAATTCCATATGGCACTATTCAAAACAGCTAAATATGGAAACAATCCAGATGTTCATCAACCAACAGACTGAAATAAAACTCATAAGAAGTACAACTGCAGCTTTAAAAAATGCATTTTTTAAGAACCAAATGTGTATTGAATGTATACATTCTGCTTGCCATAGTTCCCTGAAGAACACAATGTCACCATCTACAAATATAATTTACATTATATTAAATCTCATGAGTCATCTAGAGATGATTTAAAGTGTAGAGGATGGCATGTGCAAGTTACAATACATATCCCATTTTATAAGGGGACTTGAGCATCCACAGATCGAGTACACATGATGTATCTCAGGCAAAATCCCTCATGGAATCCAAGCACCAACTCTCATGTGTGTGTGTGTGTGTGTGTGTGTGTGTGTGTGTGTCTGTGTAGCTTTGTATGCCTCCCTACCCACCCCGTGTGTGTCTGTGTGTCTGTGTGTCTGTGTGTCTGTGTGTATGTATGCGTGTGTGTCTGTGTAGCTCTGTATGCCTCCCTACCTGCCCCTTGTGTGTGTGTGTGTGTGTCTGTGTGTATGTATGTGTGTGTGTGTGTGTAGCTTTGTATGCCTCCCTACCCGCCCCGTGTGTGTGTGTGTGTGTGTGTGTGTGTGTGTGTGTGTGTGTGAATGTTATTCAACCATTAAATAGGAACAATGTGCTAACACATAGTAAGTTGTGGATGAACGTTGAAAACATGAGGCAAAATGTAAGTAGTGAGTCACAAACACCAAGCATTGAGCAATTCCATGGAAACCACTGTCAAGACAGGACAGATGACAGAGACACAACATAGGTTAGAGTCGCCCAGGGCTGCAGGGAGGAGATAAATGGAAGTGAGTGTTGATGACAGCAGGTTTCTTTTGAGGGACAATGAAACGTTCTAATATTAAATTATGGTAATGATTGTGTAACTCTGCAAGAATGCAAAAAACCATTGAATTCTGCATTTGAAATGGGCAAGTTTTATGGCATTTAAAAATCATACTTTAATAAATCTGTTAAAAGACCTTCTTTGAGTGACACTTGAATTGTTAATCCAACAATGTTTATAGACTGCAATTTCTACAACTGTGTTTCGAGTAGTCCAAGTGCTGTACCAAATGTTAATATATGCTTTTCAAAAAGAGAAGAAATGTGGTGTGTGCAAGTGAACTTAAAATATGAGAGAAGGGTGCTCGCAGTGCTAAGGAGTGTGTGCTGCCCAGCAGCAGCCTGTTCCTGGGGAAAGGCTGGGAGTTTTGTACAGCAATGTGAACTCAGGAGGACAAGGGATCCTAGCTGTGTGTATCCCACTCTGTACGAGGCTTCCATCTCTCTTACAGAAAACAAAGACAGGCTTGGAGAATGACAGAAGACAAGACCGAGAGAACAGCCTACTGGTGGATCCCAGCAAGGCTCACAGTGATGAGTGCCATCTCAGTGATTGCCCCAAAGGTCTCTGGGAGTCTCAGACTCCCAGAAAGTAGCTTTGCAGCCTCTGAAGTTCCAACTGACATACTCAGAACACTTTGATGTACATTCCGTGAAAAGATTACCGTTAAAACCCCAAAGGAAGCCAAGTAAGCATGAGCCGGGACAACAGGCTGCTCATGGCCTTTTTTCTTTGCAGACACTGACAACTGAGCTTGCCTAGCCAAGTCCGTTTCTTATGTCTCATAGGGTCACCTAGGGATGCTCATGTAGGCTACACCAGTGAACTAAGTCCCTGGGTATGTTCTGACTCATTGCTGCCCATTCGCTTCGACTGACTTTAGGATGTTAAGTAACTACCTCCCCTACTATAACCCTATGAGAAAACCTAATTACAAACACAAGAATTCAGACTTGCCAAGCAGATGGCCACAAATGTTATGGCTCAATAGTTTACAAAATTCTTTGCCTTGTCTTACCAAAGATTTCTTTAAAACTCTATTGGTCGGGAATGGCTGAATCATTCTAAATGCCATTTATTTCAAAAACATTTATTTCCCTTCCTTGTTCTAGGTATGGGAGAGCTAAGGTGTGCACCTCTATCTGTGGATTCTGTACTGACTGACCCAGTGTGAACACTGGTCGATGATTCTATTTGGGGGCAGGGGAATCAGCATGCTGATGTATTTCAAACAAGTCATTAAGCTCTCTGGGCCCTGGAAGTTCTGCCCTAAGAACTAGAGGAGCGATATGACTCCTTTCTGCCCACTTGGTTCCCTGTGAGGAGAACAATAATTATGACGTCCTGGAGCTACAGAATTTAGGAATGTCTCTGGTTCTGGCCATTATTAAGATGAGATTTGTAGCACTATGTTGTCCAACTTTTTACTTCCTGTCTCTTCAGGTTAATGGCATTCTCCGTCCTACCCAGCAATGCTATCCTGTGCTGGGGACATTTCTCATCCACCTCTCCCACCCTCTGAGTCTTTTCAAGGGACAGCAGAATCATCTTGATCTCAAAAATACTTGAAGCCTCACCTGAGGTCATACTCAGCGTACTAGGGTGCTCCCCACAGGAGGAAGAGTAATTGACTGGGAGGTTGTACTGGCTGAACTGTCTCCATGGGCAGGAGGCCTGACTGGGAGGTTGTACTGGCTGAACTGCCCCCATGGGCAGGAGGCCTGCTGATCTCTCTTAGTGTCTATGTGCAGAATGTGCTCAGCCACACCAGATAGGGGCTCAGGCAACATCTTAGTTACTTTTCTGTTGCTGGGATAAAACAGCACGCCTGACACAACTATAAAAGAGAGTGTTACATCATTTTAGTTTCAGAGGGTTAGAGTCCATGATGGCTGAGAGAAAGCAGGGCAGTTAAGCCAGCTGTCCTTGTTAGAGTTTCCATTGCTGTGAAGAGACACCATGACCAAGGCAACTCTTATAAAGGACAACAGGTTTAGAGGCTCAGTCCATTATCATTCAGGCAGGAAGTATGGCATCTGGGGAAGGAGCTGAGAGCTCTACATCTTGCTCTAAAGAGAACCAGGAGAAGACTGTCTCCAGGCAGCTCGGAGGAGGGTCTCAAAGCCCACTCCCAAAAGTAATACACTTCCTCCAACATGTCCATACCTACTCCAACAAGGCCACACTTTCAAATAGTGCCACCCTCTGGGCCAAGCATATTCAAACACATGAGTCTATGATAACAAAACCTATTCAAATCACTAGAGCAGCCAAGAGCTTAAGTCTCCAACCGAAAACAGGAGGCTAAGAAAAGACAGTGCACTCTCAATGGTGCAAGTCTTTATAAAGGCTCAGAGCTTGACCACAGAGATACATTTCCTCCAGTAAGCCCACAACTGTAATCCACCCTGAACAGTCTGCCTATCTAGGACCAAGTATTTGAACATGTGAACCTATAAGAGACATTTTCATTACAGCACCAGCAACAAGAGCCTGCGTGCTGTGGGATCACATGGTTACTTCGTAGTGGGGCCTGTGTTCCTACAGTCCCAGGGTTCTGCTTAATAAATTACCTTCATCCCCTCAGTCCCCCCAATGGCCATACTCAAGAGATACATCCCAAAACAGGCAACATCAACACCTGCCTGTTCCCTGCAAGGGCCCGTCATGAGCTCAGTGTTCTAGAAACACCAGAGGTCATGTCTTGCAGTGACCTCAGAGGCAAACACACTGACTGAGAAACACCTTTGAGAAAGAATGCCATTTAACACCAAAGAAAGTGGAATGGAGGGAGAGACTGGCCAAATGGAGAAGATCCAGCCAGGGCAATGGGAGGAGCAAGGGTGCAAAGGATGGACCCGCTCTGAGGAGGAGTCTGTGAAGGAGAGAAATGTCTGGACCTCTGAAGTGGCTGAAAGTCTTTATGGGTAATACATGTTAAAAAGCCAGGTTTCCTGGAGGCCATAAGCAGTGCCCACAGCCTCATCTGGTTAATGGTGACCCCTTGCTTAGGGGTTAAAAGTTGTTTCTTTCCTGTTTGGTGGCCTAGGGGGATAAAGGAGGGCTCCAGATTTCAAAAGGACATTCTTCACTAGGAAAGCTATACCTAAAAGAAAGAAGGAATGAGGAAGTGAGAGAGGAAGAAGTTCTGGCAAAGATGTGGAGAAACATGGAGCTCTTGTGTATAGCAGGTGGGAACGGGAAATAGCAGAGGGTTCCAAGAAGCCAAACATAGAAAATAGAATCTCTATGATTCAGCAAGTTTACTCTGAGGGCGGAAAAATGAGATTCAAAACAAGGGTATGTACATAGATGTTCATAGTGGCCTTGTCCACAGACGCCAAACACTGGGAATACTCAAATGTTCTCGACCGATGAATGGAAAAGAAAACCAAGGCTTATCTATGCAAAGTGATACAGCTATAAAAAAAAAGTGTGTGTGCGTGTGCATGTGCGTAAGTGTGTGTAAGTGTGAGGGTATGTGTGTGTGTGTGTGTGTGTGTGTGTGTGCGCGTGTGTGAGAGAGAGAGAGAGAGAGAGCAGGAGTGTGAGTGTGCTCATGCGTTTGCATTACAACAGGCAGACATCGGGCTCTGTGAAACAGGTCATCTGTATATGACCACCAGTAGAAAGAGTTCCTACTTCTATGAAGTGTCCTCAAGAGGTGCATCTGTAGAGATGTGGATGTCGACGCTCACAAGACTGGAAGGGTAGGTTGGGAAGCCTTCGTGAAACTTCCTGTGATGGGACATTCCAGAGCTAGACGGAGGTGTATACTGAGAACTGTGTTCTTCAGTAAGGCTTGTTTCAGGATGTATAAAGGTCACATCAACAAATTGTTATTCCTTTTCTGGGCCGTGCCTCCGATTGATGCTCATTGATAGTTAGGGCTGTTCATTTGCCACGACTCAGTGAGATGGTGTTGGTGGTGTGCTCCTCTGCAGATGGAAGGAGAGAGCTCTTCTCTTGAAAGAGGCTCAGCACAGCGGGTGAAATATAGACATGAAATACAGGCATTCCGGCATTGTGTGTGCGTGTGCATGTGAGAATGGCAGCTGCTTGTCTGCCCTGCGTTCCCAACAGGTCAGCTGTTTTGCTACCCAACAGCAGCTCCTCTGGCGTTCAGCTTTTAACTCAACCAAGTGAACAGACAAACTTCGGGCAAATGCAAAGACCTCTTGGGGCAGATACAAAGGAGGAGCTTTCTCCTTCCAACTACAGAAGTGGGGCCTTGAGACTGTGTGTCCAGGCTACTTCCTGCTGTTGGCACCTCCTCCCCTCTGCCACCACATTCCACTCCTTTCCTATTTCAGAACCTCGGCCACTTCCTCTCATCCTGTGCTCTGCTCTGTGCTGGAGCTTGGCTAAACATTAATGCCGGGCTTGATTACACTATTTGGTCATGTCTAATGAGTTGCAGTCGTGGGTGAATAATAAACCTTATCTCTGGCTGTCCTCAAGCTGCAAAGGCCTTGGAACAAAGTGAAGGCATCGAACAAACAGGAAGGAATAAAAATAAGATGGGAATACTAAGTCCTGGAGGAAGATTTCCCCGGAAGGTCTTGTATGCAGACACTGGCAAGGGGCAAAGTATGCAGAGAGATGAGGCTGCATTAGGCTGCAGAGGGGAAAACTGAGAGCCAGGCCTGGGACCTCCTTAGAACCTAGCTGCCTCATGTGTCCTATAACCTCGACTAGCCTTAGGGTCCAGGGCACTCCAAAGCACTAGAGGTACAGGATAGAAAGTACAAGGCATAGCTCCACATACCCAGAGGGAGGCATGCAGACAGGAACAGGCCACTTTGCGGACAATGACACATAGTTAATCTCCATGCTTATTATTTTATCTACTCTTTGATTTTGAGGGGAAAATTTGGGGTACAGCTTCTGTAATCTGACCCTTGGACCATTCCCAGCTCATTATTGGATACTTGTTAAATCAGTTGCTGGGATGAGCTCTACATTCCATATGGGAGGGTACAATAAGAGGAGAAGGGAAAGCCTCTTGCTGACCTGAGAATTCTATCGACAGCTTCCACTGGTCCATCCCCCACAAGCTAGCTCTCCCCACCCCTCGGGACTTTCCAAGGACCTTTAGAGCATCTGCCGAAAGGCCAGACGTTTCTGGGAAGCTAATTGTCAATGTCTTGTGCCTGTCCTAAAATGCTATTAGTAGAGTTCAGTCAAAGGTTTAAATCAATTTGGCCAAAATTGTTGAGTGGCCACTCTAAATAAGGTTCTGAAAAGTCCGAGATGGATGGCTTTTCAAACGTGGATGTGCTTTTGAACTTGAAACGAATGGTTTTAGCAGTAGGGCCAATAGAAATTCCATTATTTGCACATCTAAAGAATAAGATTTAATTTAGGATTTGAGGGAAAACAGAGTCCATTCGCAAGCAGGAAACGTGGAGAAATAATTAAGCATGACAAGAAATTCACTTACAGTTAACTTATGCTGGTTTTAAAAAATTAATAGCTTTATCTGTGGCCTAGAAAATCTAAGATAGTGTGGTTAATAACATGTGTCTCTGTGTCATGAGGAAAACCACTCTCCAGCCCTTGCAGGGGGCCAGTTAGGCCCTCCCCCTCCCCACCACAAGGAGGTCAGAAGAATCTCTGAGAGGGGAACAGTGAACATCTAAGGAGCCAGGTCAGCTCATCAGTGCCTTCCAGCCAGGGCAAGTCAGAGGAGTGAGGACAAGTTCCTGATTCTAGGAGCTGTCCTACAGGACTCCCCGAAGTAACAGAAAGCTTCCCAAGCTGAGGGTACCAAGCAACAAGTCACAGACACTCCAGTGGACAGCAGGTGTAGCTCAAAGACAGGCATTCAGACACTGATCAATTTTTATTAATTTAGATAAAAACAAACAAACAAACAAAAAAACCCCCCAGCAAAACAAGCAAAAACCAAAACAATGCAAAAAGACCCATCAGGAGAGAGGTTGTCATATTGCATAGTGCAGCTCTGGAAGATTCTTCAAGGTACTTGACTCAATACTTCTCTCTAGACATTGTTCTGAAATCCCTGTGTGATGGTGGAAGGGAAAACAGGGTAAATGAAAATGGTATCCGGAGGACTCAGTTTCTCATCTTCCCACCTCACAGGCACATTGTGACAAGGTGGAGTGCCATCTGAGGTCTTTGGTTCCTTGTGGAAAAAAACAGTGTTGATTGTCAAGGCAGCTAATTGCTGCTGCGATGAGGTTCCTCGCGGCCTAAGATGTGACATTCCCTGAACCCTTCTTTTCTCTACCATGGTGATCACAGTACTGCTCTGCCCAGCCATAGAGAGAAACACGGACCAGTAATGAAGCTGAGTGCTGAAGCTCAAAAAGGCCATGGAAGTCTGGAAGCCCCCAGAGGAGCCACATGAGGCAAAGTGGGAGGTGTCACACAAGCTATGTTTAAGCTTCCAAGCAACACACCACTTGTGAGACCACTTGTGAGTCTAACTTAGGGTTTTACTGCTGTGACCAAGGACAACATTTAATTGGGGCTGGCTTACAGGTTCAGAGGTTCAGCCCAAGGTGAGAACATGGCAGCATCTAGGCAGATCCAGGCAGCATCCAGGCAGATCCAGGCAGCATCCAGGCAGATCCAGGCAGATCTAGGCAGATCCAGGCAGATCCAGGCAGTATCCAGGCAG
>JADRCC010469313.1:0-13214 GCA_019843855.1 Hylomyscus alleni
GGCCCTGCTACTTTTTAACCTTCTTTAGTTCTATAGACTGAATTGTAGGTATTCTGTGCTTTATTTTTATTTTTATTTTTTATTTTGCTAATATCCACTTATTAGAGAGTACATACCATGGAAGTGAGTTACGTCACTCAAGATTAATTCTTTTATCTTGGCTGAGATATTCAATTCTTCTACCCTGTTTTCTAGACCTAAAATTCTCTCTTAGATTTCTTTTTATATGTTGGTAAAGCCTATCTCTGAGGTTTTTTTGTTTTAATTACTAAATCTTTAGTCACAGTTTTATTTTAGTTTTGCTTTTGTTTACCAGTTATATTTACTTGCTAAGTTTTTCTTCCATGTCTTTAATAATTTGAATTATTTTATTCAAGCATTTGTGTTTTCACAGGTTTAAGATAACTTATTCATAATCCCATCAAGATTCTTGAACACATTCAGAATTGCAGTCTGAAGTCTTTGTTTTATGTTTCTACTATGTAAACTTTTCAGATATTATTACAGTAGTGCTGCTGGCTTCTGTAAGAGATGTCTTTGTCCTTCATGTTTGTGTTTTGCACTGGGATCTAGAAATATGGAGTGTTACCCTTTGAGTACTTGCTCTAGATATATTGTCTCTTTTTTTAGAGTGAGTCCTTGATTCACTGTATACTTGTACTTTTGTATACTTATATGTATACAAAAACTATTAATGAAAAGGAGGACATGTATGTGAAAATGAGTCTGGAGAAATGTATGAGAGAGTTTGGACAAAGAAAAGAGAAGGAAGAAATACTGTAATTATATTTTAGTATTAAAAAAGAAATAGCTTATTACATGTTGGAGCATCTTCTGGGTATATGCCCAGGAGTGGTATAGCTGGGTCCTCTGGTAGTACTATGTCCAATTTCCTGAGGAACCGCCTACTTATTTCCAGAGTAGTTGTACCAGCTTGCAATCCTACCAGCAACGAAGGAGTGTTCCTCTTTCTCCACAACCCTGCTAGCATCTGCTGTCACCTGAAATTTTGATCTTAGCCATACTGACTGGTGTTAGGTGGAATCTCAGGGTTGTTTTGATTTGCATTTCCCTGATGACTAAGGATATTGAACATTTCTTTAGGTGCTTCTCAGCCATTCTGTATTCCTCAGTTGAAAGCTCCTTGTTTAGCTCTGCACCCCATTTTTTAAATAGGGTTATTTGATTCTCTGGAGTCTAACTTCTTGAGTTCTTTGTATATACTGGATATTAGCCTTCTATTGGATATAGGATAGGTAAAGATCTGTTCCCCATCTGTTGGTTGCCTTTTTTGTCCTATTGACAGTGTCCTTTGCCTTACAGAAGCTTTGTAATTTTATGAAGTCTCATTTGTTGATTCTTGACCTTAGAGCATAAGCTATTGGTGTTCTCTTCAGGAAAATTTCCCCTGTGCCCATGTGCTCTAGGTTCTTCCCCATTTTATTTTCTATTACTTTCAGTGTATCTGGTTTTATGTGGAGGTCCTTGATCCACTTGGACTTGAGCTTTGTACAAGGAGAAAGGAATGAATCTATTTGCATTCTTCTACATGCTATCCCTCATTTGTGCCACCACCATTTGTTCAAAATGCTGTCTTTTTTGCCACTGATGGTTTTAGCTCCTTTGTCAAAGATCAAGTGACCATAGATGTGTGGGTTCATTTCTTTGTCTTCAATTCTATTCCATTGATCCACTTACCTGTCACTGTTCTAATTCCATGCAGTTTTTATCACAATTGCTCTATAGTATAGCTTAAGGCCAGGGATGGTGATTCCTCCAAAGTTTTTTTATTGTTGAAAATAGTTTTCACTATCCTAGGTTTTTTGTTATTCCAGATGGATTTGCAAATTTTTCTTTCAGAGTCTGTGAAGAATTGAGTTGGAATTTTGATAGGGATTGCATTGAATCTGTAGAGTGCCTTCGGTAAGATGGCCATTTTTACTATATTAATCCTGCCAATCCATGAGCGTGGGAGATCTTTCCATCTTCTAGATCTTCTTCGATTTCCTTCTTCAGAGACTTGTGTGTTCATAGCAGTCATATTTATAATAGTCAGAAACTGGAAACAACCCAAATGTCCCTCAACAGAGGAACTGATATAGAAAGTGTGGTATATCAACACAATGAAGTACTACTCAGCTATTAAAAACAATGAATTTATGATATACTTAGGGAAATGGATGGATCTGTACAATATCATCCTGAGTGAGATAGCCCAATCACAAAGGAACACACATGGTATGCACTCTCTGATAAGTGGATATTAGCCCAGAAGCTCAGAATACCCAAAATACAATTCACAAATCACAAGAAACTGAAGAAGAAGGAAGACCAAAGTGTGGATACTTCGTTCCTTCTTAGAAGGGGGAACAAAATACCCATGGAAGGATTTTCAGAGACAAATTATGGAGCAGAGACTGAAGGAAGGACAATCCAGAGACTGCTCCATCTGTGAATCTTTCCCATATATAATCATCAAATCCAGACAATATTGCGGATATCAGCAAGTGCTGCTTGACAGGAGCCTGTTATAGCTGTCTCCTATGAGGCCCTGACATGACCCAACTAATACAGAAGTTGGACTAAGCACAGGGTCTCCAATGAAGGAGCTAGAGAAAAGTCCCAAGGAGCTGAAGGGTTTGCAGCTCCTTAGGATGAACAACAATATCAACTAACTAGTACCCTCAGCTCCCAGGGACTAAACCACCAACCAAAGAATACACATGGTGGGACTAATGGCTCCAGCAGCAGATGTATAGTAGAGGATGGCCAAGTTGGTCATTAATGGAAGGAGAAGACCTTGGTCCTGTGAAGGTTCTATGCCCCAGTGTAGGAGAATGCCAGGGCCAGGATGCAGGAGAAGGTGGGTTGGTGAGCAGGGGGAGAGGGGAGGGAACAGGATTTTTTTTTTTTTATTTTTTAAGGGGAAACCTGGAGAGGAGATATCATTTGAAATGTAAATAAAGTATCTAATAAAAAAAAGGAAACAGCTTTTTGAAAGTGATAATCTAGAGAGACTTTAATGAAAGAGTAAAAGAAGAAAGATAAAAGTAATTTGCTAATGTCCCAGGCAAATATGTGAAATATGTGTGTCCCTATTAGAGTGTTTTTCACCTTGACCATAGAGTGAAAAATGGAATGGAAATATCTGAGAACAAATGACGAAAAGGGTCACAGGGAAGGTCTCGGGAGACAATGGACCCTCACTCAATAATAAGAGACAGATTCAAAAAGGGATCATGTTACTTTATTTTAATTTTTGTCTTTTCAGCCAGAGTCTTGTAGATTAAAATGGTGAGAAGATTCCAGCAGAATTTACTTATTTATAGTGGTCATGATTTGCCATCTCCTCTCAGGTTCTCTCCACCTTCCCACCTACCAAACTTCACATCCATTTTTCTCCCCTTTTAGATAAAAAAAAAAAAATAGACGAACAAACAAAAAGCAATATATTTTTTAGAATCAAAGAAAAATCACAAGAAAAAACACAAATATACATGGATGCACAGGAATTCAAACACATAGAAACAAACTCAGAAACCATAGTAAAGCAAAGGACCAATAACACAAAAAGCATTCAAAGAAAGCAATATAAGGGGGAAAGTTCACACATACAAAAAAAACACCATTAAGTTTGTTTTGTGTTTGCTGTCTACTGATGGGCATGGGGCCAACCCTTAAGAATACTTTGTATACACTGTAAGACTCAATTGAAGAAAACTAATTTTTTTGCAAGCAAGTGTCAGTTGGAGAGAGTTGCAAATTAATTTTAAATCAACAACAAAGGATTCATTATTTTTGTGTAAAACTTTATGTAAATGGGATATATATATATACTTTTACTTGTGTACATAAAATATATCAATATTCATCAATATTAAATACATATACACATGTGGATAAGAGAAAGATCAAAAACATAATATGTGCATATATATTCAAGTTAGTTTTATTTATTCATTTTTATTAATCAACTTTTATGTTCAATAAAAATATTTGTCTATTTTACAGAATAGTTTTTTTTTCTAGAAATGTCCAATTGATACGTGAAATCTCTAATGAACTTACAAATTCTTTCCATAAATGGAGAAGAAATGGTCTTAAATTTATTCATTTAGTGACTTATGCTTTCCACTCTATATTAAAGTGTAAACAATTCAAAAATATTTTTCAACTGTTAAATTAAAGTGCCAAAATATTCAAGCAGTTAAATATTAAAATGCCAGACCAAACAACTTCATATACATATCCTTAGCGAGGAAGCCGACTCCATCAGACTTTAGGAGACACAACTGCTACCTAATTGGCCATGAACAGGTGTAAATATCCATCTTCGCAGATGGAGGAACTCAGACACAGAAGGATTAGGAAATGTACTTAGAGATCCACAGCTGTTCGAGTTGCTGCAGGCACGTAGGAACCCACTATGAATAGGACTTTATCCTGGAATTTGTTCTCATGATGGATCTATTACCCAGTTGCCTTACATACAGCTTTCATTTCTTGTTCGTAATTTGCCACGCTCAGTTAGGAATTGACTGTGTTAGCAAGTCAAGAAATTATAAAGTGGGGATCTCTAGTACACGCATTTCTGTTCCCAGAGAACTAGTTCCCGAAGCATTTTAAATATACAAGTATTAGTGTGAGTGCTTTTCTCTTCTAAACACAAGTCCCCATTTTACTCTGGTCGCACAGACAGTATTCCTGTCACCCTGCTCATGTCCTATTTGCTTCACATCGAACTGAGAATCTTCCAGGGCCTGCAGAAGGACATTTTCCTAATCCTGGCCTAGAGCCTGCTTGTCTACGTCAGTACATGCCACCGAATTATTTTTCTCTACTCAGCCAGTGTGATGATAATTGCCATACTGTGGTTGTTTCCTAAGTGACTTGGGAAGGGCAAACAGCTCAAACTCCTAGGACAATTACTGACATTAACTAAACTTAGTTTTCTTAATCCACCACTCTCTGTTCTCATATGCCTTCTATTTCATGTATCTTTCCAACCCCTACCAGGGTCACTTTCATTTAGTACTAGCTGATGCATTATTGGGGGAAGGATTTAATGCAATTAAACTGTGATTCTAAGAACTGATTCTGAAAACATAAGGCTATTGGTTCTTTTATATTCATCTAGCCAGGTGTTTCCTGAATGTGGAGACCTGGGCTAAAAGACTATGTGCCTTTATGCATAAAATTTGAATGTTCTGAGTTGGTCTCTGATTACATTTTGGTGTGTGTAATTCCAACTTACTGTCACTGTACATACACATTTTGCTTAGATCTGAGAGCTAAGCAGATGTTGGATATCCATTTCTTTTGACTTTAAAAAAAAAAAAAAACCAGAAGATTGTCTTCAAATTTTGGCATGTATCAGTATCAGAAGAAATTTTCAATCTCATTCAAAAGAAGTGCAATGCTAAGCTTAACTTGAAAAGACATTTAAATTCTTCTATATGATATAATTTTTTGTAAAATTTCACTTCAATATAAAATCAACTTATTGTTGACATTAAGTTACTATACATTTTCCCTTAGAATTTGGTATTGCACTGAAAATAAAAACTAATATTACACAATGGTCACAGTAGAGACAGTATCAAAATATATTCCTAGGAAATATTCAAAGAATATGCATGCTGCTCGAGCCATATAAGTAGGAGGGGGTAGGGTGGTGAGCAGGGGGAGGGGAGAGGGAGCAGGGGATTGTTTTAGTTTTGGTTTTTTTTTATTTGACACACAAACATATATTCTTATGTTCAAATAAAAGCAATCAACAGATCACAATAATGCCTAGTATGATATAACTATCCCTTGTTTAGGTGCAAATGTATGAACAATAGGCATAGCCAGGTAGAATCTTGCCTTGAAGTCACCACTCCCTTAATCTGTTTATGTGCTTGAACATAAAGACTTAGCTCCATTCTACTCCTGGTGTCCCTTTAATACTTGAATCATACATTTTGCCTTTGTTCGATTATTTGTTATTATTGTTATTATTTTCTTCCTAAGCTTGCTATCCTTGATCAAAATTTCTTCATCAAAATTCCCTGTCCTGTGAGCCACAGGACAGAGTCTATGGTAGGCAGGTTTTAGAGTCCCTTCGTCAATGTAATTTATCTAAATATCTTCACTTTAGCCCCATTCAGACTCTTCAGACAAGGAAAATAAGCAGCCAATTCTTCACCAAAATATCACAAGAATGATCTCAAGATCTCAAGATTTCAGTCTCAAGAACTAAAACTCTTCTCTTAAAAAAAGCTCTTCATCCAGTTCCATCAGTTCAAACCACCCTCAGCACCAATGTCTTCTATATTCCTACTAGGATGGGCTATAAAGTCACACTTTAAGCATTCTACAGCTTTCCAAATCCAAAATCCTAAAATTCACATTCTTCCAAACAAAACCATGTCCATGCCCATCATAAGCAATTCCTTAGACCTGCGTACCAATTCAGCCTTAGTCAGGATTTCCATTGCAGTGAAGAGACACCGTGACTAAAGCAACTCTTATAAAGGCAAATATTTAAGTGGAGATGGCTGGCATACAGTCATGGAGAGGTCCAGTCTATTATCATCAGGTGGGTAGCATGGGATGCTGTAAAGAGATTTAGAGCTATAGGAGCCAAGAATTCTGCATCTTGATTCTAGGGATACTGTGTCACACTAGCCAGATTTGAGCATATATATAAGAACTCAAAGCCCTGACTCCACAGGGACATACTTCCTCTAACAAAGCCACATATCCTCCAATAAGGCCACCTCTAATAATGCCATTTCCCATGAGTCAGTCATATTTAAATTACCAAAGATGAGCATAAAGTTAAATCAGTTTTAACTCATTGAACAGATTGATTCACTGAGTAGAAACTCTGCATTTACAAGAAGTTAAACAGGTGTTTTCCTTTAATAGGTTGAAATACGAAACAAAAATGGCCTACAAAAAGTAAGAAGAAAATATAAGACATACCGTGGTTTAAAGTACAAGTTGATCTTTCAGAAGAAGGAGATTGGAATACTGAAGTGGGTTTGTCAATTGTGATTTATTTAACATTATTAGGGTCTAAAATGTATAGTTTTAACATGTGATGGGAAACCCAGAAACCTTGACTATCTTTTTGATTGCTCATATCTGAGAACCAGAGCTCATACTGAAAATTCCAATGGCTAAATTAAGGAAAATACAGTGGATATTTTGCATGTTACTGAATTTAACACCAAGTGACCTACTCAACTGCCATAATGAATGGAGAAAATAGAAAAAGAATTATACACGATAACTTACAATTCATTAATTGATTTCAGTCATGATCTTAGTCATCTGTTGAGTGTTCTGATAAATTTTGATCCAGGTTATTGGAACATGTTTTTTGTTTTTTGATTTTTGTTTTTTTAAGAAAACACCACAGTACTTAAATCAGTTCCGAGATTTGACACAGTTTGCTGATGCATAAGTCTTTAGTGGTAAGGGTAAGAATTATTGAGAAACAAACTTGAAAGGTGATTTTTCTCCAAGTCTTCCTGAATTTTGTTTGTATAAGCCAATGTAGTTCTCAGGGTACTACTACTGCACATATGGTTTAGACTGAGACTAAATTGCAACCCACCAAAAGAATCGCTGTTGTCAAAATGTCAGACTAGAAGCTTTGGGAAGTTATGTGAACAACAGTTTTAGCTAGGATTTATCTCAGAGTGGATCAAGATGGTTTCAGTGTCTACTGTAACCATCCCCATAGTAACTGAAAACATAACTTGAAAGATTCTATGTGACAGGTGATAGAATCTCCATGCTAGTCCTCTATTGTATAGAAAAAAATCATTACAGTAGGATAAATTTAATGGAAGTCATTTGAATTGCCTACCTTGAGAACCTATAAATAAGAAATAATATTTTATTGCTAAGGATGACTTAAAAGATAGAGTATGTGACTCCTAGTGTATCCTCATTCACTGTTCCTATTTTATTTCTGCAAATTACTGGTAGATGTTGGAGAATAACATCAGATTTTTATCAGTCAAACCTGGCTATGATTGTAATCACAGCTATTATTACTAGGAATTCAAGAAAATTAACCATCTACTTATATCTGCTGCATACCTAATCTTGTAGAGCAAACACATTTTTTTCCATAGCTGTTCACACAAACACAAGAAGCTATTTTCTTTAGTATGTACTAAAAATATACATTTACATAGTTATATTAACTGACCCATGTCATAATTTGGTCACAAGGAAAGTCACTGTCACTGGTTTCAAGGTGACATTCAAGGTGTCCATAATATTTTTGAATTTATAGTGATTGAATCAAATAATCAACAACCTGACTACATTAGGCCTTTGAGTAAGATATTTGCAGATATGAATCTAAAAATCCAGAGATATTCAAACCATGTGAATTTCTAAGAATTTCATGGGGCATATAAGGTTATACCTTCTAATGTGAGGGACATGTAGTTATTTCTGATCCCTCAGTTAACTGAAAACATAACATGACATCAGATGAGCCTGTTTGGATTTGAGCAGCAAATCTTTTTAAACCTTTGGTTGTGCAGTTCACTCTCTCCACTATGTAGGAAAGCTGAAAGTTGTGGGTAGGACAGAACATGTGACAAAGAAAAGGATGGTTTTGCCATGAGTTGTGGGGCCAAGGGTCGTGCAAGCAACCTGGTCCTGGTCTAGCAAAAGGGCTGCAACCCCAGAGATCCAGTGGGTTGTAATTTCGACCTGCATAGGATGAAAAGTGTTCCAGGTTACTCAGTTACTCCTTGCTGCCCTGCAAGTTGGGTTGGGCTGGGTCAATGAGAAGCCAAATAGCCAATGAGGCGTGCAGCATAGCTTCAGGCAGAGTTTCAGGAGAGCAGACCTCTTCCCAAGTGTTATAGCTTTTAGAATAAAAGGCTCAGACAACGGACTAGTTCTCCCACATGTTTAATTCCCTGGATAGGATTTATATATAGTTTTGGGGTTGATTCAGGGTTCGACTGCAGGTACTTCTCATTGATTTGGACTGAGAGCTTGGGGAAACCCTATTTGCATGTGGGAAGGCTTGGTTCTGCCTATAGTGACCAATATCACACACCTCTCCTGCAGGGTGTTGTAGAGGTTGTAACTGCAACAGGAACCAGAGGCTTAGGAGGCTTGCTCAAACACCTTCCTTCCCATACAAGTGGAAATTACCACCCACTGGGTCTCTGGAGTTCCAGACCTTTTGCTCCACCAGGACCAGGTTGTCGAATCAGCCCACGACCCCACAATGAGCAACAATGATTCAATATAACTGGAAGAGTTTATCTAGATCATTTGGATTACACATGCTCTCAGTCAATAGGCTGTGCTGGGTAGAATGTCTAACATTCATCATAAGGGAAACTAGACTGTCACACTGTAATAGAAACTAAAATGAGTGTTGCCTAAAACAAGATACCCTGTTGGCATCATTCAGGATTATCCTGTTCTATGATTAAGGATTATGGAAGATGGTGAGGACCTAATTAAGACAGAATACTAAATAATATTCAGGAATAAACTTTTCCCCATATACCAGAGAGCTACAATTGGCTGAGCTGTGACATACATAATTGAAATTGATATGAAAACCAGTTGTGATGGAATAAATAATTGTAAATCTCAGATGATGATTTTTTTGTATTTTTCTTTTCTTTCCTCTGAAATGTCTTTACTTCCTTTTTATCTTTTATTATGCAATTAAAAAAGAATTAAGATAATATATATGTAAATTTAGTCCATCAAGTACAACTTAAAAGATATCAAGGAAAAGAATAAACATCCTACCAGTCCTCCATGTTTTCTTCTACAATTGTCTTTTAATTGTGTATACAATAGTTCTATTTGTATAATAAATATTGATATACATGATATATAGATATATTGTAGATGTGATAGCCTAGCATAGCTGAGTCTTCAGGTAAAACTATTTCAAGATTACTGAGAAACTGTCTGATTGATTTCTAGAGCAGTTGTATTCATTTGAAATCCCACCAACAATGCAGGAGTGTTTCTCTTTCCCCACACCCTCTGCAGCATTTGCTGTCACTTGAGTTTTGTTCTTAGCCATTATAATTCGCATAAGATTGCTAGTGGAATTGCAGACTAGTTTAACTACTCTAGAAGTAAATCTATTCCAATCCAAATAAGAGATAGTCACCAATTTTTATCACTTAAAAGCCATTAAAGCATCTGTTCTGAGACATCAAGCCTTCACATGACCAAGGGCTTCCCCTCCCATTGATGCCAGACAATGCCATATTCTGCTACATATACAGCTGGAGCCATGGGTCCCTCCATGTGTACCCTTTGGTTGGTGGTTTAGTCCCTGGGAGGTCTAGGGGGTCTGGTTGGTTGATATTATTTTTCTTCCTATGGGGTTACAAACTCCTTCAGCTCCTTCACTCCTTCCCTGAACTCCTCCACTGGGGTGTCCATGCTTACCCTGATTGTTGACTGCAATCATCTGCATCTTTATTGGTCAGGCTTTGTCAGAGCCTCTCAGGAGACAGCTATATCAGGCTCCTGTCAGCAAGCACTTCTAGGCATCAGCAATAGTGTCTGGGTTTGGTGTCCACATATGGAATGGCTTTACAGTAGGGACAGTCTCTATAAGGTCTTTCCTTAACTCTCTGCTCCACTATTTGTCTCTGTATTTAGCAATTCTGGGTTAAATAGTGGAATGTTAGGGCGGGTGGGTAGGTTGGTGGGGGAGCACCTTCATAGAAGCAAGGGGAAGTGGGGGTGGGATAGAGATTTTACAGAGGAGAAACTGGGAAGGGGGATAACATTTCAAATGTCAATAATTAAAATAACCAATGGAAAAAACTAAAATTAGAAACACACACACAAACACCTGTCCTGGAAATGCACTTGTAGATATATGTAGTAATAGTAATTAATTAAATATTTGAACACATCATAGTCAAATGCAATAATCCAATTGATAATAAGAAGTACCCAAGAAAATTTCATGTATTGTTCATTTGACATCATACACAAATCTTTAAATGACATGAAATTCCCAAATAAATTAAGGACAGAATTCCACCAAACGTGGAATTATTATAATAGACTATTTTCTATTTTGATTATTAAATTTACATTCTAGTTGTTGTCCCTGCCTCCTTGTCCCCCCTCCCACAGTTCCTCCTCCCATTCCTCCTCCCCCTTGCCTCCTAGAGGGTGCTCCCACCACCAGGCTACCCCCCTTCCCTGGGACCTTGAAGATTTAACATGTCTTCTCCCACCAAGACCAGACCAGGGAGACCTCTGCTATCTATGTCTCAGGGGCCTCAGACTGGACTGAGTATGCTCCTGGTTGGTGCCTAGTCTCTGGGAGCTCTCAGGGGTATGGGTTAGTTAAGTCTGCTGGTTTTCCTATGGGGTCACTTTCCCCTTCGGGTTCTTCAGTCCTTCCCCTAGTTCAACCTTAGGGATCCCTGAGTTTACTCCAATGGTTGGGTGTAAGTATCTGCTCCTGTCTCAGTCAGCTGCTGGTAGGGCCTCTCAGAGGACAGCTATGCCAGACTCCCAACTGTAAGCACATCATAGCATCAGTAATAGTGTCAGGCCTTGGTGTCCTCCCATGAGATGGATCTCAAGTTGGTCCTGTCATTGGATCTCCTTTCCTTCAGTCTCATCCCCGTTTTTGTCCCTGAAGTTCTTCTAAACCAGAGCAATTCAGCATTAGACATTAGAAATTTTGACTGTGGGGTTAGTCATCCAGTCCTCTGGGGGCCCTGTCTATCTATCTAGTGGAGTGTACTCTAGAGTTCCCTCTCACCAGTGTTGGGCATTTTGGCTAAGATCACCCCCATTAAGTCTTGAAGTCACTCACCACCACCAGAATCAGGAGGTTCCTCCCATATCCCACCCCCGAGGCTGTTTATTTCCATTTATTCTCCTGGCCCTCTAGGCTTTTCTCTTCTTCTGCGCCCCCATACTCGATCTTGTTGCCTTTATCCCCTCCTCATCCCCTCTCCCTCCCAGACCCCTCCCTTCCTTTGCTCCTTGTGATTATTTTCTTCCCCCTTCTAAGTGGATTTGAAACATCCCAGCTTGAGCTTGTCTACTTTTTATAGTTTGTGGGTTGTATCCTAGGTATTCTGTACCTTTTGACTAATATACACTTATCAGTGAGTACATTCCGTACATGCATGCCCTTTTGGGTCAAATCTATTCTAATCAATGGTTAAGTTCATTTAAAAGTTAAAGTTTTTAGGTTTCTTGCTTAGTGTTTAAGTTGAATCACTGATCTTCTATAAATAAGTATTGTGTTACTCTGTGATCTCAGGTGTGAAACTCAGAACCAACATCCATAAACCATAGTTCTCATTCCATCTCTATCTCGCCATTGTGGAAACCATACCACTGAGATTATTAGATATACAGCTGGCAAATTGAAGCTAATGGGACTCATTAGCTTCCATAGGCATATGAGATAATATGTCATATGAAATCTATTTTATTTATGTAATATACATCCCTCTCATGTATAAATTTATTTATATGTATGTATATATGTATATATGTGTATATGTATATATATATGTAATACATATAGTGTATGTGTGTAAGTGTTCTGTTTCTGCAGGTAACTCTAATACTTATGGAAACAAAAAGAAAAGAATATTCCATATGTGAACAGCAAAAATATATTTTTGGAAGAAAAGGTTTTTTTAGAACACAGCTATTATCTCTAGTGAAACCATTAAGTGTAGTAAGAAATAATTTTAATACATTCTATAATTCATTAATAATAGTGTATTTGTTTTATGAAATATTATTTTTACTACTTTTGAAAGCCTAAAAATGTTGAATTATATGCATACATACACATACCATATCCCCAATACAACTTACTTAAAAATAAAAAAAGACTCTCTTTAACCTATGTTATTTTTAAAGGAGAGAACAAGTTCTGGAACAGAATTCTAATTATAGCCAAGTGAAAAGAAAACTTGAAAAGGAGTCTAAAAATTAACATAAACAAATGACATAGCTTAAACTACTTATGTATAGAGTGAAGAGTGAATATCAGTTAGGTTCTAATAAATATTGTGACCAGAAGCAAGTTGCTGAAAAAAAGGGTTTAGTGGATAAAACATCAGTATCATACTCCATCATCAAATGAAACCTAAACAAGTCCCCAAATAGGAAAAAAACCTGAAAGCATGGACTTAAAGAATGTGTAGAATTAGTTCTTC
>JADRCC010469329.1:7266-18261 GCA_019843855.1 Hylomyscus alleni
AGGTAGGTAGATAGATAGATAGATAGATAGATAGATAGATAGATAGACAGACAGACCTAAATATAACCTGTTTGATCTGTATAACGTTACTTGTATGTATGTTTTCAGTGCTAACGATTTGGCACTGGACAATAAATTGGTGTGCTCTTTTCTAGAGATGATTATTTCTCCCCCCAGCTCACCTCAGTTCTATGTATAGCCTAGAGTTCTTTGTATAGGGCTGAGGCCTCATTAGCTTTTCCCCATCCATTTTGGTATATCCATTGGTTTCAACTTTGTTCAGCTCATGTTTCAGCAGTTAGGTTCTGATGTTGCCAAGAGACATAGTGTCACACCAAACTCCTTGATCCCCTGGCTCTTACAATCCTTTTACTCGCCTCTTTCAAAATGTTCCCTGAGCCTTATTAGCAGGAGTGTTTTGTAGATGTATCTATTTTTATTTTTTAATAAAAATAAATACTATGTATTCATTTTTAACATGGGTTCCAGGATCTTGGGTCACGAAACCTACAAGGTAATTATTTTCCTGACTATGTATCTCTCTAGCACTATATGCTTGGAACTTTGGTTGTAGTTTTCTGTAATCTTCTCTGTTGTAAAGAGAAGTTTTCTTAATGAGGTGAAGACTACACTTATCTGTGGATATTATAAGTATAAACATTTAGAATGTAGTTATGTATTGTTAGTTTAAGAAATTAGTGATTATAGACTTTCCCCCAATAACCATGAGTTTACTAACTCTGAGTAGTTAGCTAAGTATCCAGTACCGGCATGATTTCCCTTTTCTCAAATGAGTCATAAGTCTATTTAGAGAGTTGTTGTTGACCTCCAAGATGTGTGTGCCACTACTGCACCTTTAAGGTTATAGTTCAATGCTGGTTCGCCATTGTGGGGCATAGCTATCATAGTTAGGCATGTTGCTCACTTCCCTCCTTTGGAAAGTTGAATGTTGCCTTCTAATACCATGAGAGCTAGTCCTGAGGAGGGGGCATCCATGTTAGTTCCAGCTCAGGGGTCTCTGGGATCTGTTTCACAAGGAATTACCTTCCATCTCTAAGGAACAAACAAGGGCAATAGAAATAGACTATATGTTTTGGGAGTCTCTTGTTGAGCTCTGACCAACAACTCAAATGAGGGCTTCTCATGTCTTCTATTGCGGTTTTGTCAGGTAGTCTTGGCTCTCGGAAAGAGCACCATCAGCCCAGATGAGAAAAAATTAAAACTATATGTCTATTTATATACAGAATTATCTGTAGTACAGATTTATTTTAGGTAAATAGTTAATAGTATGATTATGCAGGCTTTATTCATACGATGATATTTTCTTACCTACCTCTTTCTGTAATTAGCCTTTCTCCACTTGCCTAAAGAGCCCCTGTAACCTACCCTTGAACAGTTTGCTGGAATTACTCTTGCTAACTGGAGACTGCACTGAATAGCAAGGAGTCTGTCTGAGGGTAGATTCTGTGATCACAGAGCGTCTGACTTCCATGGCTGTGACTTGCCTTTGTCCTGCAGTGTCTTCCTGCTAGGAAGATCCAGTTAGGGTTGATGGAGCTGCTTACTCTCCATTCAGTCTCAGTGTCCTCTTTTTTATTTAGCTGATTCCATCTCATTTGGGGAAAGCTCAGAGAGTGAATGCATAGCACCAAATATTTTAGAAAGAAGAAAACAGCTTGGAATCCCATATTTTTATTTATATAGAATAAATAAAATTCTTATCAGGATTTTCAAGTCCTAGTAAGGCTTTGCTTTTTGTTTTGAGTTTTTTCTAAGTTGTACATATGAGATAAAAGACATGATACCTCTCTTTATTTAACTTAGCAGGATGATCTCTAGTTCCATCATATATGTACATATATGGTATTAAGAATAAAAGGCCCCCTATTGTATGGAGTATTCTGAAGACATACATAGTGACCAAATGTAGCAGTTAGATATATTCAAAGGTGTCCGGTTTCCATGATTTTCAGGATCAGTGCTTACATTGAGGAAGAAGTCCAGAGACGCCTTCATGATTTGCACAGGGTGATCGGTGACTCCAGCCATGCACCTGCTGATATGATGAAGGTGAGCTAAAGGAGCCAGGTTAGACGGTCATTACTGCCGCTTAATGAAAACTCAGGTGTGGATGCTCTGGGAAGAGCACTAAATGTTGATTGGATGGAGCTGAACAGTAAAAGAGAGAATTCATTGAAGAATAGCTTATTTTAAAGTTTTGTAGTTCTAAGGAAACATTCATCATATATTGTTTACTTGCTTTGATTCTGTTTTTTTTTTCCTCAGAATAAAACCAATTTCTGTAGTAAATAATTTACTTTGTAAGTCATTCCAAATAGATATATACTTTTCTACTTGAGGAAATGTATTCTTTAGTAAGTTAATGTTTACCAAATAACAGTTCATTTCTTTTATATTAATATAAATGAATTTTTACAAAGCAGTGAGTTTTTATGATACTTTTGTCCATTTTGATCTTGTTACACCATCACCTCTTTCCTCTCTGTCCACATCTTTGTCTCCATTCACGTCCTTAACTTTGCATTTCTCCCTGGTTTTATGCTCTGATACTGCTTAGTGTCTGTTTTGATTTGATTTTTTTCTAAATTGCGCATTTGAAAGAAAAGACTCAATACATATCTTTTTGAATATGGATTGTTTGTGTAATAGAATAATCTATTCTATTCATCTCCCTGTAATTGACATAGTTTTGCTTTTCTTTATGGCTGACTGAAATTCCATTGCATGCATAGATAGATAGATAGATAGATAGATAGATAGATAGATAGAAAGATAGATAGATAGATATAATATCATACTTTCTTTATCCTTTCACACACTGAGAGTCACCCATCCAATATCCTAACTTCCCTGTTATGAGTAGTGCTGCATAAATATGGCCATATGGGTTTCTCTGGTTCAAGATGATTCAGTCTTCTGTGATGTACTCTCAGAAGCAGTAATATAAGGCCTATATGTGTAGATTCTTTTTTTGGCACTGTCTTATTAAATTCCATAACTTGTAGGCTACAAAATGTTCTGAGGAAATCTTAATTGTAGTTTTACTGTTTAAACTTAACATTAGAAGTTACTGGTTCAGTTCAGTGTCCTGCAGATAAATCAATAAGAGACATGTTTACCTTGGCAATGTAAATCCTGTGGAAAGGTTGTCATTTTTGAATGACAAGTATGCTTCTTTACCATTTTGTTACAATAAATACTTGTAATGGAATCAAACTTTTCTCCCTTGTATGAACATGTAATACAGAAGGCTTTTCTTTTCTTCTCAGAGTAATGAGGAACTTCACAATGGCGCCACTCAACGTAAGCTAAAGTACGAGGTAGGTAATGATTTCTCAAATTGATAGGGTTGCTTAAATTATGGCATGCTTGTGTGATTAAATTTTCTTAATGTTTAGTCACATAATTAGAATTTTGAAGTCCCAGTGAGATTAATGGCTAATAGAGAAGGCAAACTATTATATAGACATAAAATTAAAGGGAATCCTGCAGGCCTAAAACTGCATTGGCTTTATTTGAATGGTCTGTAGCTATGCCAGGTTTCTCATTAGCAACAGTATCCTTTCCCTTGGTTTGCATTGAAAGGGCAGAATTATATAATCAGGATCAGATAGGAGCTGGGGGTTGGAAATGAAACTGAGAACTCCTCAGTGTTCTTAAAAACCTGTTCATTTCATATCTGAGTTGGCAGTAGTAGAAAGGAACCCCTTGATCAATCAGCTGTCTTGTCTCTCTGGTGGACAGTAGCTATTATAGCATACAATTGGTAAGAAATCACTTGTGTTTCTTCCACCAAGCAGAATGTCATTCTCATATAGCCCAAGTACTTTCTTCTTATTGCTAGGTGATAGAAATCTTGCCATCAATATCTATTGTTCATTACTGAACAGGGAGCAAAAGGAGACTGGGTGTTCATAGTTTCTTGACTCACTTGCACCACACCCACTTCTGCTGCTGCCACTAATAACATTAGCCTCCTCTGGACATCTTTTTCCTATTGGATGCCTCTGTCAGAGGAAGAGCTGTTTTATATCCTTTTGTTTGTTTGTTTCCATGGCACGTGACAAATTATAGGCATGCAGCATGCCTTCCTTAGTGAAGGTTTGTAGGTGTCAGCAATGGTATTCTAACTAGGGAGAACATGATTTATGACTCACATAAAATAAATGGAAAGAGAAAGGGGGGGGAGGCAGGGGGCGAGAGGGCAGTGTGACTTGGATGGGCATGTTTGCTCATATGTGTCCAGCAGCCCAACAACTAACTCTGGCCTCTTACATACTGAGTCAAAAGTTTAGAAATGTACTTCAGAAAAAATGTAATCATAGACCAAGAAATGGATACTGTGGATTAATCCTACACCATGTGTCTCTATCAAAATACCCAGTGATTTGTTAGACTGTGTAACATGGAAATTGATGTTCCGTATATGAATCAACCCTCTGTTCTTAAATCATATATCAATCAACACAAATGACTTATGCCTTCTATCTCACCTCTCAATTAATCTACTCCAATGAAACCAATGGCTATAAGACTTGCTGTGGGCAAAAAAGAATGCCAGAAAGACATAGCACACCCCCATTTCAACCTTTTTTGACATCCTAAACAGAAAGGGCAGCCTTGGTCTGCACGGTGTGTTATCCCACTTCTGCCCAAAGATGCTGCTGACTCTCCCAGTGTCCTTAGAGAAGAGAGTGAGGTGTGTCCGAGCAGCCAGCGGAGCCATCCCATGTCACAGAACACTTCACTCTCCACAGCATTCTCCATGGCCTCCCAAGAGGGAATGGTTCTGTCCTCAGGAACTGAGATGCTGAAGAGTACTGGTGACAAATTTTGTTACCCTGAGAATTCTGGCCACCTTGAACCAAACTCTGCTCGTCTTCTTGAAATCACTTCCCTTAACAGAAGGAACTCTAGAGATGCACAGAATTCTCAGGATGAGTCAGAAAATGGCAGTGGGTTGATGACTCATGAAGAGAAACAAAGCTGGCGAATCGAGTCCAGCTGGACATTGTTGCAACACATGTCCCAGCAAGCACCAGTAAACAGAGGAAGCCAGGAAGCTATGCAAAGCAGGGTACTGTGTGTTGTTCTCTCTGAAAGCATTTCTCAAAGGGAACATCCCACTGGCAGCTCTCCTCAGAGCCTATCAGTTCCCACATTGCGTTGTGAGCAACAAAATGAGAAAGATTCTGATGCTAAAAACACTAGTGTTTTAGCTCCCCTAGTCAATATTAGGACAGAAGCAAAGAAGCGACTGGGATATTTTTACCACAAATTCTCAGACCTGTATAAAGACACCAGTGGCCACCTGATACAGGCTGGAACGAAAGTAATGAGCCAAGCCAAGCATGTTGGGAGTATGTGTGACCCAAGTGAGCTGGCTTCCCATATGACAACCTTTATCAGAGACCTGCCATTATTGGAGCACTTACCCCAGCATCTGCCCTTGAGGTCACTCATGATGCCATCAGATTCTCCTTCTCTTCCTGAAACTCAGATTGGCAGCTTCAGCAGTGAAGATGGAGGAAGGCCAAGGTCAGCCAAGAGTTCAGCACCTCACAAGAACTTGCCCTTCACATCTACAGACTCACCAAATTCCTGGCCAAATTCAGTTTTCCGTCTTGACTATGAAGATGCTGAGAAGATCATTGCATTTAAGCAGACCCTTGTATCTTTCCCAGAACAAATGTTGAGGCTTCAAGAGTACTCTCTCACAGACCTACTTGAGCACATGACTTGTTCTTTGCCAGAGCCTGTGGGCATAGTGAAGGCTGTCAAAGGCATTTACTGGCTTGCAGTTGCTAACTGCTCCCAGCCTGACCCCCAAGCTGCATGCTTACTCCTGCTGCCTACAATTCTGTATGCTCTGGTCCTGGAAGATAATTGCCCAAGCTCCATGAGCATCTTTCATGCTCTCCCTCTCACTGCACTGCAGGAGATTCAAGTCGGCTTTGGTGGGCAGAGCATTCGATTCCTGGGCTCCACACAGGACCTCTTGCTTACTGTGCTCACTTACAACAAGAGCCTCACTCAGCAGTTCTGCCAGAACCTCCTGAGTGTACTAATGGCTGGGTCTGCAGCTGCTGCCTACACAAATCACCCTTTGCTCCATCAGGATCTGGTTCAGCTTTCTCTTGATTTGAAAGCAGAAATCCCTGTTTTAGCTTTGGCAAATGGAGTTCAGTTGTCTTCCAATTTTCAGACAACCTTGGTAGACATGGTCTACTTTCTTCATGGAAATATGGAGGCCAGTGTCCCTTCTCTGGCAGAAGTTCAGTTACTGCTCTATACCACAGTCAGATTGGAGAGTGAGGCCAGTTGTGCCCCCTGCCTATCATTCATCCTTCTAAATACCCACATGGCACTCCTGAGGGAGGATCACGTGTTTTACCCCCACACTGGCTCTCTAAACACACTTCCTCCACATGGGCGATTTGATGTGATCAGGTGCCAAGCTCTGAGTGAATTCAGATATGTCATAGTTCCAGAGAAGGACAAAGTGTCAAAGGTAGAGCTGGTCTTCCTAAGGAAACATGGGCTTCCCTTGAACAGAGGAAGTGGTCTACCTGAGCAGAGTCAAGTTGCCTCAAGCACCCAGACTGTCACCACATTGGGTCTTGAGAATGGACAGGATCAGACACTTGACATCTGGAAACTCACTTTCAATTCTCAGGATGAGGCTCTTTGGCTAATCTCATACTTAACAAGACTCTAGGAAGGAGACTTCTAGAGATACAGGGCAGATTCTTTTAGACCTTCAATAAAATGAACATTATAAAAACAGTCAAGAAAATATGAACATCTCAGTGTACTTAATTGAATGGGAAAAATAGGACTCTGAAATTGAAAGTGTAAATATTTTGAATAAAGCAAAGTGAAAATAGCTGATAGCAGAGAACTAGAAAAATATCTTTATTGCCACCTGCTTCATTGTCTCAAAACTCAGATTGTAAATTTGGATCTACCCAATTACCGGTACAGCGATTAAAGCTTGGCTTAGTTTTCCGTTTATGGTTGGAATCGGGTGGTGCCTGCTGGCATCCAGTGGACTAATTTGTGCTGGTTGGAAAGGTGCCCAGTCTGGAGTGACCTTCATCAACGCCCTCCATATTGCCCATAGGTAGCACAGCTGTGTGGTAGAGGGCATCACGGCTTCCTTCACCTTCCCCAGTCCATGCCCCACACTTAACTTTTACCAGTCTCCTCCTTTCTCTGAACTTTTGTGTTTTTATCCTGGAAGTGCTGTGTCTTGTAATGTTTTTATGGCTTGTTTCTGCTGTCTTGTCAAATATATGGTTGCCTTGGATGACGTTCAACACTCTGCTATGTCTTCCATCTTTCCTGCCCTTTGACTAGCCATGACTCAGGTCTGCTCAGCCAAGTATCTTGCTGGCCTGAGGTGAGTCTGCAACTATCCAGGCTTTGTTCACTCTTCATTTGCTTGCTGTGGCACTCCTATGAGCAGTCGGGAAGCATGCTTTGAGTTAGTTGCTACCATCCAGTTACTCTGCTGCTGTTCTCCTTCCTCTTGGATGCATGGCCACTAAGTCCCAGAGTCGCAGAAGCAGGAAAGTACCTCTTTTCTCCATTTACTTACCTTCCTCTCTCAGCTGGGCGCAGGCTCAGCACACTCTGCACTTTAGTGAGTCCTCAACTTCATTAAACCACTCATTTCAGCTTTGGTTTGGAAAAGTTACATTTTTGGCTAATGTTCAGTATAAGTGTGGACTCTATTTCTGTCACTAGCTGATGATGGTGAAGTCAAAACTAACCTGTCCAGAAACTTACCATCTGCTTTTTGTCAAAATTGCCAACAGAGCAGACAAGCTATTGAAGTGTCTTCACATTTTCATCTGTTTCCTCTGTTTAGATTCTAGGAAAATTGAATAGCAAAACATGGAATTGGAGAATTTGTTGTGACCTAGCAACTTTGTCTTCTGTGGACCAGTGGCAAGCTTATTGTTTTCAAAGGAATTCTTATCTGGAGATGGAGTGTGGTTTTGTTACTTCCAAAACACCCCTCCCCTGATAGACACATGGCCTTACATCCAAAGCCTTTTAACTGTATAGAGAACGGTCTGAAAATTACTACTACAACTTGACCCCAACTTTAACTATAGGTCTATCTTGGGTGTAAAAAATCCTGAAAATACCATTATATTCTTCTAAAAACTCATCAGTACTATTTCTACTTTTCATTTTTTTGCTAATGTAATTTGTATTACTTTTTCTTAAGTAATGCCATGACTCTTTTGCCATATATGTTTGATTAAACAAACAAATAAACAGAATTAAGTTATGAAGAACTGAGAATAAAGTTGAGAATGCTGACAGAGGGATGTAATGATTGAGAATAGGCACCAATGCAAAAGTTATCTGTTATTTTAACAAAGACTGTAACTCAAACAGACAGACTTCCATAATTCTACCATGCTACAAATAATGGCCTTTAGGGTTTGTCTTAGTTAGGGTTTCTCTTAAGTCGAGAAAACACCATGGCAAAAAGCAAGTTAGGGAGGAAAGGGTAAATTCAGCTTGCACTGCCAGATGATAGTCCACCACTGAAGGAAGTCAGGACAGAAATTTAAGCAGGGCTTTTACCTGGAGATAGAAGCTGATGCAGAGGCCATGAAGGGGTACTGCTTACTGGCCTGCTTCACATGGCTTGTTCAGTCTTCTTTCTTAGAGAACACAGGACTACCAGCCCAGGGATGACACTGCCCAGAGTGGGTGGTGCCCTCTGCCATTGACCACTAATTGAGAAAATGCCTTATGGCTGGATCTCATGGAGACATTTCCTCAACTGAGGCTTCTTTCTCTCTGCAGACTCTAGCTTGTGTCAAGTTGACAACCAAAACTAGCCAGTATAGGGTTTTTGTTTGTTTGTTTGTTTTGTTTCTCCCTATATTAAACATGCAATAAATATAAGCATTACATAGAATTTTGTTACCAATTGTCATGTTTTGAGTGTGGTATATGGTTCAAACAGCCTCAACAGTAACACAGTCTGTTCAGATCTCACCATTTTGTTGACTCACCTCTAGTCAGTCTTGTGAACCTACTTGTCACATCTCTTACCTGTGCATAGTTTTTACTTTGCAATAAAATGTAGCTCATGGGAGTAAGAGTTTGGTTGATATGCTCCGTCAGTAGGAACCAAGATTGTTGTAATTCCTCCAGAAGCCTGTGGAATAGACTTGCTCTGTTGTCTACCATGGTGTCCTTTCTCAAGAGTCCCCAGTCTCTGACAGGTCCTCCTATCTATATTAGACCAGGTATGAGGCAGTACAATGTATGTAGCCAAGGTAACAGCTTAGTGGTAGGGCGTTTCTGAATCAGCTTTATACATACTTGGTGCAGTGGCGTTTTGAGTTGTTGGAATAGAGGCATAAACACTTGCATTGTGGAACTTGGGGATATATTCTAGACAATATCTCTTTGAGGACTTCAAAGGGCAATTTCATCTGAATTTGATTAAAACTCATCTTGCTCACAACTGCCTGTTTGAGACTTGTATTTGGCAGAATAAATTTATTTAGACTTTGTTGAAAAACATTTTAAAATAGTTTGTCTCTAAACTCTGAGCTCTTAGAAAATATTCATCTTTCCCTATGGAAGGGCACACTTAAGCCTTTCAGCAGAATAATTACAGTAAATTTCTCTTACACTTTTTTTTTGCAGATGCCATATATGATAAATAGATCTGAATGTCCTTTATTAATGGCTCACTAATGGCCAGGCTGTTTTACTATATTGCCTAGTTTATTAATGTAAATGTAGTTATACCATCCATGTGCATTGTATGCAGCTTTGGCATCTTCATTCTTCACAATATGTGTTGTAAAAAATGTCTTATCTATCCATTGTTGCCAAGTATCCAACAACTCTTGAAGTTTCAGTGGTAGAGGGAAGACAAAAGGATTTTTAGAAGTGGTTCTGCTGAAGTCTGCGGATCCATCTGAGCTGGGCTCATGAGCCACACATGCTTCATTTTGAGGTCTGTACTACAGGAATAGTCATCATCATGGAGGTGGTAGAAGCACCCAAGAAGAGCCATGCCAGCCTCTGTGGTGTCATTGCCTACTTACCACCCCCTGAGATCGTCTCCATCTTTAGTCTGCCTTGGCATAGCACTATCTGCAATGGAACAAAGCAAGTGTAGTCTGCAAGTTGCCTTGTGTCACAGCCTTCGAGGGGATAGCTGTCTTTCTACTACAAATTTTCATCTAGCAGTCTCAGTCCTTCCATTCTTCTTGTTCAACAGCTTCCATACCACCGTGGTCCAATCTGCTCAGAACTCACCTTTCTCATTTTCAAAAGTTCCTTTGTAAGGAAGGTAACCGAATGCTCTAGTTGATTAAAAGGGACCAGTGTCTGTTGTCTATCACTACTCTGGCCCTTGTTTGGTTAAAGCTCTTTCTTACCCAAGTGATTTACAATCGTAACAGCAATTCCAGGTACCCTGTGTACTCTGGCTTTTCAGAATGTGGAGCCCATGTTTTTTTTTATCCTTTATCCTTGAAATGGCACTCCCAGAAAGGAGAATCTATTATTGTTCTTCACTTTACATTTGGGCATTTGAACCAATAGCTGATTGCTATAGCACGCAGGTCACATGGTTTAGCAAAATCTGACCGAGTGTGCCTCCTAATCCTTTATAGACTTTCTGGTATTACAACAAGGTCCCTTCCTGGCATAGGGAGGCTTCTACCATGAATGTAAACCTGTGGTGACCATTTGTTATGCTCCCACAGTCTACCTGCTCACACTCTTTACTCCTGTTTTCTTACAGACTGACTCCTGTTCAACAGTGTAACAGACTGTTCTCTTCACGGGGTTCCCCCTTTTCAAATTGCTGGGGCATAACAAGGTGACTGTTGTGTAATAGCTCCAGCTAGAACTATCACCCTGGCATGTAAAATTTTAAAAAAGGAAGAATTAGAATTATGTGAGATGCTGGGAAGAGACACA
>JADRCC010469354.1:1668-6668 GCA_019843855.1 Hylomyscus alleni
TACTAGCTGGTTTGAAAATATTCAGCAGGATGATTGAATGTGGTTGACTCTTGAGCCAGGCAGTCCCCAGTGCATTGGGAATGTTAGAGGTGACCTTGGATCTTCTAGACCTGGATAGATTGGAAGATTTCTAATTCCTTCTCAAGTGATTTATGAAAAATGATTTAAAATTGTGGATGCTAGTGTCAGGATTTGTGTAGTAGATCCTGGGAATAAGTAGCATGTTCTTGTTCCTGACCTAACAATCTCTGTTTCTTAAGAAGATCTTTAAAGTTTTAGGTGTATGTGTGTGTGTGTATGTGTGTGTGTGTGTGTGTGTGTGTGTGTGTGTGTGTCTGTGTCTGTGTCTGTGTTGTGTGAATACATAGGCATTTTTGCCCAAATATGAAAGTCAAAGAACAACCTCAGGTATTGTTTCCTAGGTGTTCTCCGTCTTTTAAATTATTCTGAGATGATGTTTCTCACTGTGACCTAAAACTCACCATATGGTCTAGGCTAACTGACCAGTGAGCTCCAGAGATCCATCTGTCTCTGCTCCCTCAATAATTGGATTACAAACCTATTACTATCATGCCCAATTCAATATTTTAATATTCTGACATGGGCTTTGGGGATTCATCTCAGCCCACAGTGTAAGGCAATATTTGACTGATAAAGCTACCTCCCTGGGTCCTCTGAGCTCTTTCTTTGCACACCCTGGAGACATGGTTCTACAGCCACATGCTTGGTTCTTGCTCAGAAACAGCCTCTGGTTTTGTCTCACACCTGAAAAGCTCTCTATGTCAGCTGAATTTTCGTTTTAACTTCTGATCAGTGTCAACGTTATGCGGCCCTGCTGTTCTTGAAGCTCCTTGTACACATGCTTGGCTTCGCTGCTCTCCTTCTGTGCTGGCTGGCCTCCGAGAGTGAGCTTAACGGTGTTTGTTTCTGTCTCCTCTTGTTTTACCAACATGCCTTTGAAGAGGAAATGCAAACCTGGGCCTTGATTAGACATTTCCCTCGGCGCAATTTATCCTGATTCTCAATTCAGCAGGTTGGCATAGGTACTGAGCTGAGGCTTCCAGCGTCAGAACCTGCAGAGCCCTGGAAACCGCAGATGTCACGGAGCTGACCAGAGTGCTGAAGCGGGAGTGTGGCAGGCACAAGTGCGTTAGTCTTCTGAGAAGAGCTTCTGTGGTTCTGCCCCACCTCCATTCATTATCCCAGATAAAACAGTGAACTCAACAAGTTGTCAGGGATCTGTGGGAGATAAGATGGCTTAACTTACTGATTTGGAGGAAACTGGTTTCGTGTGTGTGTGTGTGTGTGTGTGTGTGTGTGTGTGTGTGTGTATGTGTGTGTGTGTTAATTTTCTATTGACCAAAGCAATGTTTAAAAGAAATAGTTTATAGGTGACTAATAATTCCAGAGGACTAGACTCCATGATCTCATTGTGGTGTAGAGCATGAAAGAAGGCAGAAGGAAGACTTGGTGCTAGAGGGAGGGGTAGAGGGGGGAAATAGAGGAAGGGGAGAGGGAGAGGGACAGGGAGATGGAGAGGGAGAAGGAGAAGGAGAGTGCCTGGGTAGGATGTGGTCTTTTGGAACCTCAAAGCCCACCTCCAGTGACACATCTCCCCCCAACAAGACCACACCTCTTAATCCATCTCAAACAGTTTCACCAACTTTGGACCAAACATTAAAACATATGAGCCTGTGGGTCCATTTTATTTCAAACCACCACAGCATGTTATCTATGTATGAGTACACCCAAGCTTCATAGGGATTAGGGATCCAGGATTCTTGCTTCAATCCTCCTGTAGAAGGCTGGGTGATTTAGGATGAGCCCTCGTAATTTCTCTTCATTCCTTCCTGCTTGGCATGACGTTGGCTAAGGCTTTACAGCTATGAGTGTCTGAGCAATCTTCTCAACTTCTGAGCTTTTCTCCTGTATGTGGTTACTATAATTGAGGGATGGGACATTTGGGGTCTCTGTTTTAGTGTTCAGATCCAACACATTGAGCTGATGATGTCATCTTTCCTGGCTTCAATCTGTCTATAAAACACACATGGCATCAGTCTGCACTTAGTGTGGGATTCTGAGCATCACATGGGAATTTAAAGAGCTTGTGAGTGACTTAATCCTTGTTCTATTTTTTCTTCATCTTCTTTTCCTTCCACCACTGCTCTTTCCCTCATCAAGATCATTACTGCCACTGCCACATGATGAGGTCAATTTCAGTTATGTGTTAGAAGCTCTGCGACATCGGCAAACTATGTCAGGTATAGGCCTATCCATGATGCTAGCTTAGACCCCTACCCCATGGAACTCAGCATCAGCAGGCTTATATGAATGGTGTGTTTGTGTGTATGCATATGTGTACATTTGTGCATGTGTGTTCATGCACATGTGTGTGTGTGTGTGCATGCATGTGCATGCATGTGTGTGCCTGAACACACATCTGTGTATGTGCACGTGTGTGTGTGTGTGTGACATACACAGGTGTTCAGGCTTTCAGGTTTGCTTCATAGAGGAGCATGACTTCAGGGTATGTCAGATGTCCTGTGTCAAGGCATGTGGTGAGTGAGATGGGCTTGCCTGTGGATGGAGGGAGATTCAGCCCAAGGAGTTGGCAGCCCAGTGGGAGAGGAGCCAAGCAGAACACCTTAATGCTGGCTTAAGCAACTTACAAATAAAGCTGAGATTCCTGATGTTTAATTTCAAGTGACTGAACATTAACATTTAATTAGCTCCTGACTGCTAAACCAATATTAAACCTAGGTGGAGGCTGTTGGCATCTTGTACATACTAGCAACTGAGAGGCTAGGCTTCTATAATGGTGACATTTTGTGAGGCAAAGCTTAGCTCTCCTATGGAATCCCAGTCCATACACTGTATCCATGTTCTCTGAAACAGCACCCCTCCACACACACACATTCACATCTCTCTCAGAAAAGGAGCAGCATTGTGTGTCATGCAAAGCACTTGATTCCCTCTCCAGTTCTGTCCTTCTGAGTGGAATGGCTTTGATGAAAAGACATGAAGTAGTTGAAACTCATCTCCTGCTTGAAGGCTGGTGAGTAGCCTTTTCCATGTGTTACCATTCAACACTAGTAGTGGACAGTGGCTTGATGTGTGGATGGAGGTGCATGGCTCTACACAGAGCATCTCAGTTCTCATGAAAAGATTAAGGTCTTTTCCACCTCTTCATCACCACCATGTTGCTCCTTTAATCTAGATTCCTGTTCCTTGCAGTTCAGGTCCCATTTCTTACAAATTTTACTATGGACAGTCTTTACTTATTACTATGATGTTTTATTTTATGTGCATTGTACGTATGTCCAGACAGATGTGGGTGCCAAGGAATCAATAATCGGCATCTTTCTCAATTGTTTCTTACTTTTATTTTTTTATGAGACTGGGTCTCTCACTGAAATGGAGCTTATGGATTCATCCAGGCTCTCTGGCTAATGAGCCCCTAGGGTCCTCCTGTCTCTGCCTCTCAAGTGGTGGCATTATAGGCTTGTATCACCATACCTAGCTTTTATGTGGATGCTGGAATTCCAAACCCAGCCCTCCTTTCACCTCACTTTACCCACTGAGCAATGTACCCTGACCCTAAATAACACTTCTTGAGAACAGTGTCTCTGTGAAACGTCCATTTCCCCTTTGTTCTCATTGAGACATTGTTACATCTGACTTTGGACCTAGAAGGTACCACCTTCCAGTCTCTCCTCTTCTGCCCAGTGAAGTGGCACATGCCTTCTTCACAGCTTTCTGGTACTATCTGGACTCCACGACTCTAGTGCATCTTCTAGTGAGTTAGTCCCCTTATTTGCTCCTCTAGAACAAGGATGCCATTGTTGTCACTGAACCTGGCCACTGCAGTTGGTTCTTCATCTCTGCAGGATGGCCCTAGAAGTTAACTCTGGCTTATAAGAATCTGTCTCCCTGTGATGGTATGGCTGGACTTTGAGGAGCTGTTATAGAGAGTAATCTGCTCTAGGTTGTAGTCAGGCATAGTCAAAGGAAGCAGCAGCCTTTGGGCCACTCATTAAAACATACATAAGTTTGTATTTGGAGGGAGGAAAAGTCAGTCAATGAGTGAGAGTGGTCATGGAGAGGGTATTCCTCAAGGAAAGGGGCAGTCTTTCAGAAGGCAAGGCAAGGGCATAGAAACAAGACCGAGTTGTTCAACCCCACATCAGAGCCAGAACCAAGTCCTGTGGGTTAGTGTCCATTTCCTTGTAGGTCCTAGAGCTCTGATGAGGATATATTAAATGATTGGTGGCCTCAAGCATATTACATGGGAGCTACTGGGAATGTAGCTTGGTGGATAGAATGCTTGTCAAAGTGAACAAAATCCCAGGTTTCATGGACATGGTAGTGCACGTTGGTCATCCCAGAGCTGAGAGGTAAAGGCAGAGGATTAAAAGTTCAAAGCGGTCTTTGGCTGTATAGTTTGGGGCTAGCCTGGCCTACTTGAGAAGCTAAGTAACCTGCTGACAATCGTCTGCTGAACCAGTGACAGGTATAAGACCTGCTCCTGGGTCTGTTTGACTCCAGTCTGTTCTCTGTGTCTGCTGTTTCCTCCCACCAGCTTCTAGCCTATGGCTTTTGCATCATCCACTTACTGTCATTTATTTCCCAACAACTTCCTTATTTGCTTATTGTGCTTCCCGAGTGTGCCAAGGACCTGGCAAATCATCCCTGTCCCTGAACTCTTTTGACTCCTAAAGGACAGAGCCAAATAAGTTCCATCAAGACAACTGTAACTATAGTGGGGTCAGTGTGTCCTCCTCGGAAGACCCTCATAGTGTTGACACCCTGGAAGTTGGAGGATGGAAAGAACAAGGAATGTGATAATCTGGGGAAGAATGTCCGGTCTCTATCTCTCCTCATGTTTTTAGGGGCATAAGCCATACTGTGTCTCTGCTGGTTCTGATGATGGGCAGACATCGCTCAGGCAACGGTCTCATCACAGCTATATTTCTGTGCCCCATTCTTTGTCTATGTATATG
>JADRCC010469354.1:11668-15577 GCA_019843855.1 Hylomyscus alleni
CCTGAGATCTGCAGCTTCAGTGGCCATTGTTGGGGTAAAGTTCCTCTGAGCCCCTCAGTTCTCTCCAGTCTCTGCCATGCTCTTACAGGCAGGTGTGTCCAGATTCATTCTTCCTCATGTTAAGAGAAAGCCATGCAGATCTTTGTAGATGGCTCCTCACAGGCAGCCATTTACTAAGTCAGACCTAGACTCATGGCTGTCTACTTAGAACATTACCAAGGGCAGGATTTGATTCAATGGGTATCTTGCCATTTTCACTCTGCTCTTTGTTACCCCTCCCCTAATTCAAACCTAAGCAGAACAGTGGCAAATATCCCTGCTCTTTGTCTTTGATATTCTTCCTGATCCTTTGGTTACAAGTAAGTTGCTGTGTGCCTTTAGGTCCCAGGTTTGCCCTTTTTGGGCACATACATGTTTCCAAGAGAGCCTACATCCTCATCAGTGGTCCTCCTTCAGTTAGCTTTGGGAAGGATGAGGAAAGTGGGCAGAGAAATTAAAAATGCTCTGAAAACAAAGTTCTGTAGTTTCCTAGCATGGCCTCTCTTGTTCCAGCCACCTATATGACTGTTATCAAGTGTTGTGGTGTGTGTGTGTGTGTGTGTGTGTGTGTGTGTGTGTGTGTGTGTGTGTGTAATAGGTGATAAGCCTAGATGTTTGGTATTTCAATCAGCCACCTCTCTCTCTCTCTCTCTCTCTCTGACAGAATCAGGAGTTCAACAATTGTCTATCCCAGCTGGCTTTTGAGCCTTGACAATTTGCTTATCTCAGCCTTTCCTAAGGCTAGGGTTATAAACGCGTGCCTGGCTATTATGTGGGTCCTGGAAACCCAAAGTCAAATGTCCGTGCTCATATGGCAAGCACTTGACCCAGCAAGCCATCTCTCCTGGGCTCTACATTCCTCAGCTGATTTGAAGAGTAGAGTTCCACACAGCAGGAGTTCATGTGGACATGAAATGGTGAGGAGGAGCATGGACACGGAGCCTATGTTACCTTCTCTCTCGAAGCCCCCTGTGTTGGGCCTCCATGAACTTCTAGATGACATGAGGTTGAATTAGTAAAGCAATAGAGTTATGCTAATGGATCATGGGCTCTTACAGAATCAGGGGTCCTATATTTAGGCAGAGCAGTCATGTCAGATTGAGTGGAAGGTGCCACCTCTCTAGTCTCTCTGGAGGACCACACCATCCCATGAGTCTGTGATTGTGGTCAAGGCTTTGAGGCTTCTTTCCTTGTTCTTCTCTTGTTTCTGTCTGCAGTGACCTTCTTGGCCAAATTCCCTGCCAGGAAGACCTGTCGTTGTTCATCCTACCTCAGGCCATTCTCTATTTGTCAAACGTACTCTTCTTCAAAACTCAGGCTGGAGAATTCCTCTGGAAAGGCGTTGATCAGTACTGCAGTCAGCTCATGGCCACACTCATCCATTCCAGCATGGCTAGCTGGCTTTCTAGAGAATGCCTTAAAGTCTGAGGCGGAGTCTAATGCAGCCTGGTAATCTTTGATGTCAGCATGGAGCATGGAATAGTTGCTAAGTAGATGCCAGAGAGTGAAGGATAAATGAGTGTATGAGTTGATATATGGGCAGAAGGGTTGGTTGAAAATATCTATATTTATATCAGTCTATGTCTGTATCTATATCCATATCTATACAGACAACTAGGTAGATAGAGAAACATTCACATACATTCCTCCTGGAGGGAAAGACATTCAGAACTGTCCAAGATGAACAAGTCTGTCTACACATGGGCAGCCAGATACTAACTTAGAGCTGGAGCGATGAGTCGCCGATCTCTCAGATAAGAAGTGATCTATAACCTAGCAAGGTTTGATTAGATAAGGCTGTGATCAGTTCCTCTTTATCCTTCATCTTACCATCCCCCCAACCAAAACCTAAATGACAAAGCATATGCCAATGGACAGATGAATGAGATAGAGAGAAAAGAAGTCCTTCATACATAAATTAATAAATGAGTAGATGGATGGGTGGACAGATGGATTGAAGAAAGGACAGGTAGCTAAGAAATGGAGAAAGGGTATGGGATATGCATACAAAGGTGGATGGATGGATGGTCAGGTAGATAAGTGGATGGTTAGTAAAAGAGGAAAGTGTTTGCACTAACTCACGACTGAATTCATGGAGAGTAGATGGTTGAGTAGATGATAGAAAGAAACAGTCACACATGGGTGACTGCATGAATGAGTGGGTGAGAGAAGAATGAATTCATACATGAAAGATGTGGACTGAGGTTTAGGTGGATGGGACATTAATACATAAATAATACATCCATGTGCATAGGTACTAGGTACGCTTGTACATACTTAGTATGTACAGGTGGATACATTTACTGACATTGCTTGTGGAACCTCCAAAACTCAATAGGGCCTCGGTTACAGACACAGCCAGCGGAGTTAGCGTTTACGGGCAGCATCCTCCCCTTGAGGATGCTTTTGTAGAGAGTCCCTGGGAAATTCAGACTAATAATTCTGAGGGCAGCTGAACATGCTGGCCTGCTGTGAACTCTAGATCGGAATAGCATTGCACCCAGACTGAGGCAGCCTGTCCTTTGTAGGCTGCACACCCCTCCCCATCTGCCCTGTCCGCCTTCTTTCCCTCAGGGGCTGTGCTAGCCAAATCCTAATTAATTGTGTAACCTTCCAGCAGGCCCAGCCTGGACACTGGAGTTGTCTCTGCCACCATGGCAGCTGCCTGCCCTTGCGGCCTGCAGGCTCCCCTCCCAGACAAATGTACTTAGCGGGTGCTTTCCTCACATTAATAATCAGAATTGACAAGTTCTAAATGAGGCCCGCCTCGGTGTGCAAGGCGGCTCTGATGGATAGGTGGGGGGACTGAAGGCTCCAGAGAAATGTTTTTTGCCATTACCTGCATTTCTCTGACAGGTTTTTAATAGTCCCACTAAAACTGAAGTATATTGGAAAAATTTGTAGATGAAGTGCAAAGGAATGGAGGGACTTAGAGGTTCTGAGGTGGAAAAATACAATCTGGGGAAGGCGGAGTTGCTCTGGACATGTTGTACTCTGATGCTGCAGCTCAGGTGGGGAGGGGTGGGATTGAAGGGGGAAATCATTTGTCCACGGGTCTTTGAGAAGATTTGGTTTGGGTTTGGGGCAATGCTGTTGCCTTAGTGGTTCATGGAAGCTATAGCTGAGCACTTTGGGGTAGAGCCCTACTGGGGCTAGAGTATGTGAGAATGTCCATTCCCATGGGTTCAGTCACTTAATACCCTTGTTAGTTTGTCAGGCATTTATTTCCTGCCAGTGTACACATCTCAGATATGAATGTGCCGGTGAGTTCAGAATTCTATTCATGAATGGGAGGCCCCTGGGAGGTCTCGGGAACCTGGATCCTGACACTTAGATCTGCTACCTCTAAAAGCTGTTCACACCTCTTCCTTAGCCTTAGCTTTGAGGAATGGGGTCTCAACGATGTCATTTTTTGAGGTAGCTCCAAGTCCCCATCATAGATGGGATTGGTGTGAGGATTAGGAAGATTTTAATAGGGGCATAATGAGCAGAGGGTTCAGAAGAGCTGATGAGAGGGGTAGTGCATGGAGTCTGGTACCAAAGGGGCGTGGTCTGTATTCCTAAGATCCAAGGTGTGTGTGTGTGTGTGTGTGTGTGTGTGTGTGTGTGTGTGTGCGTGTGTCTGGTACCAAAGGGGAGTGGTCTGTATTCCTAAGATCTAAAGGGTGTGTGTGTGTGTGTGTGTGTGTGTGTGTGTGTGTGTGTGCATGTGTCTGGTACCAAAGGGGAGTGGTCTGTATTCCTAAGATCTAAAGAGTGTGTGTGTGTGTGCATGTGTCTGGTACCAAAGGAGAGTGGTCTGTGTTCCTAAGATCTAAGGTGTGTGTGTGTGTGTGTGTCTGTGTTCCTAAGATCCAAGGTGTGTGCGTG
>JADRCC010469662.1:0-10470 GCA_019843855.1 Hylomyscus alleni
GACCTGGCTGAAGGATAAGTATTTATGCAGACTCTTGTTTTGTAGGACCACAGGGAAAATGGCAGTTAGTTAGACTTGAATATGGACAATGGGTTGGAGCTCATAATTACACTTCCATAAGTTCCATTACTCATTTGTTATTGTTAGACACTGGTACCAGTCAGAGGCAGAGACTAATGGCTGCTCTTAGACCACAGGTCTGATTGGCATGCATTAAGGCTTTGGTCCTGAATTTGGGATACTGCTGAAGGCAAGTTGGGAATCAACCTCAAAGAGAAACGACAGAGCTGCACAGATGTAAATGCTTTATGCCCAGCAGGCTAGTTCCTTGCCCTGACTCTGTCTAGAGACTGCATGTCCTGAGACACATCTACTTCCTTCAAGGAAGCTGCCTGACCTCAGCCTGGCACTTCAGTGTTTAATGCATTCATTATGTCCGAGGTCAACTTTAATTTTTCAGGTCCTCCTCTTAGCTGCCTAGGGATAAATGTATAAAAAGCTTATCATCAAACATCATGCCCTGAGTCTGTGAGTCATCTGGTACCCTCTTCAGAATTTTAACAGTACAGACAACATGCAAGTCATATTTTCCATCCATTGTGAGCTATTTTTTTCTTTGCTTTACAGCATGTGCCAAATTTGATTCCTGTGACAATCCGTATTGCATAAAGTGAAAGGAAGTTTTTCAACCATTCTTTTTTTTTTTCCCTTTCTCCCATATGGCTGAATTGATTCATCTCCCACTACAAACCCTTTCTCTTACTAAAATGTGGTCTTTGGTGTTTTAAATGAATACATCACGTTTTAAATTGTGCAGTGTAGGATAGTTTCCATCTCAAAGCACAGGCCACAGGATCAGGAGACATAGATGGAAACATGACCCTGCCTTCTTCCCAGATATAAAAGAGGCCCCGGGAACTCTCTGGACTGTCATTTCCTTAGCTACTGTGTCAGGGCAAATCTGAAGCAGCAATCCTACACTTATCCAATAGCCATCATTTGGCCTAATGATTTTATATATCAATATTAATTTGCAAAAAAGTACTTTTGTGTTGCAGCCATGTATTAAGTACAAGTGATTAGTGGTGAATGAGACACAATGGACCTTGTTCTTAGGGACCTTAAACATTATAAGAAAATATATCAGCCAGTTATCTAATTTATCATTTCATTATTAGTATGAGTCATGTCTGGGAGGAGAAGCCAGGGAGCGTGAATAAATGATTGACAAGAAACAGCACATATCATCATGAGTTGGTGTGATAAATTATATCTAAGATTCATTAATTCATTCATACATTTATTTAACAAATATTTACTAAATACTGTTATATTTCAGGCATAATGTCAGATTTTAAAAACCACGTGGAAAGAAAAAGAGATAATTCTCTGAAAGCGTTTAACATCTAAATGATGTTTTCCTCCAAACTTCATTTGCAGTTCAAGATACATTGTTGGAGACTTGAGTAGAATTTGTTATGAGAAAATAAAATGGAGAAGGCACTCTGAGGTGAAAGCAATGGCATTTATTTTATGGGAGAAAAGAAAAACAGGAGAGAAATTTAAAGTAAGTTAGGATAAAGCTTTGGCTGGGAGGAATATGGAAAAGAAAAATTTATGTGTGAAACTCGGTAATTTGTCTGGGGAACGTAGCTTGATGCCAGAATGAGTTCTGATGAGAATATTACTGAGAGCCATTACTCAGCCTTCTGATTTGGTCGGGTGCTTATTTCTTCCAGAATAAATGGCCACATTGCTCACTAGCTTGCAGACTCAATGACAAAGAGAGCAAACCACATGATCTGTGAATCCTTTTGTCAAATTCAAATAACACCCATAGCCATTTACAAAGTCAGAAGAAATTTCCCTCATTGTGGATATTCAATCTCTGCTTAATGACAGAGGCAATTCATGCTGTACTTTGTAGGCAGAACTTTGTTAACATGTAAATGGGACCACAGTATCTGTACTTACAGATGCAGTAATCATCAATTTGCCTGCCCTATCAAATGAGTGTCGCATACGGATGCTCAATTTCTCAAGAAGATTGCCACCTCTACTTCTAAATATCAAAGTATTTACTCCTTTCACTACAGCAATTTTCCCTAAGACACAGCCACCTCTCTCCTGGAAAAACTACAATATTCTGTCCATCTATACACTCCCTTCATACAGTCACCTTTTCCAAATGGGTCTCCACACTGTTGCCTGTTGCCGGGGGGATCTGTTCAGTATCACAAACCACATCAACTATTTCCTGCATATCATTTGCTAGGCATTGTCAGCAAGTCTCTATGGCATTTCCCAATGCTAGACATCTCTATTTATTTAGCTTCACAGTAAAAAAAAAAAGTCTTGAGGACACATTCCACAGTTATATTTAATGCATTTTATTTTATGTAGTTTTTATTCATAGTAAAAACAAGCAGCAGTCAAAGATATGCCCCAATTATCCACTCTCCCACATACATTGTTTCTTTTAGTACCAATATCTGTCTCCAGAGTTGTACATTGGTTGCAGTTACTCATTCACATCAGTAAATAATCATATAACATTTATGTGTCACATAGAACGCAGCATTGGTGCTGTGCATCATGTGGGCTTGCCATCACTATTGTATTATATGGGAGAGTTTCACTCCCAGAAAATTCTCCCTGTTTCACAGCTCCCATCTTCATGCTCAATGCCTTTCCTTTCCCTGGTTTTGCATTCATCAGATTGCTGCTAAGTTAGAATTACTTGACATCCAGACTTTCCATCTGTCCATTCATGGATATTTAGTTCTTATGCACGTTAATGTAGCAACATTCCATTCTATATGTGTACACATATGTGTTCACATATGTATTTACCATAAGAATGGGCATTCTGGAAAACTTCCAAGGTTTTGAAAAAAAAATATATATATATTGTTTTTTTGAGACAGGGTTTCTCTGTGTAGCCCTGGCTGTCCAGGAACTTTACTCTGTAGACTAGGCTGGCCTCGAACTCAGAAACCCGTCTGTCTCTGTTTCCCAAGTGCTGGGATTAAAGGCGTGCACCACTACTGCCTGGCTTGAAAATATTTTTAAATGCCTCTGTGAACTTATTTGGATAGGGTCAGATGTGGACATACATTTTCAACTCATTTGATCACACATCAGATAGTGGGATTGCTGGACCACATAGCAGGAACACTGTTGTTTTTCTAAAAAATGAAACCAACCAACTATTCTCCATGCAGCTCTATCAGTTGCATTTCCACAGCCAGTGAACACTAGCCTGTGTTTCTCAAACTCTCTGTTACAGACAGATATAGTATTTTAGATTTTGACCATTTTAGAAGATGTGTAGTGGTATCTTATTATTATATTATAATTCACATTTGCTAATGGTGTGCAATGTGGAGCCTCTTGATGAGTATCTGTCTTTTTTGCTGATGTATCTGTTGAGGTCATTGGTCTTTTTATAAACTAGGAGCTCCTTCTGTAGCAATTCTATCTCATTCCTCCTTCCACAGTCTAGGTTGCCTTTGAAAATACTTTAGAGAAGGTACTATTGTTTATTTTAATAGTGGTCTGCATATCAAATCTTGCTCTCATGGATTATGTCTTGGATATTTTATCTGAAAAAGCATTACAAAGAAAATGTTTCGGCTTGTCAAGTAACTTCTCATACAACCCCGGTGACCTGAAATCAATTCCAGAACCCATATGAAAAGTTGGGTGTGGTCTTAATTACACATCTGTAAGTGCTAGCACTCCTACAGTAAGACTGGAGGTAGATACAGGAGATTTGTCCAGAAGCTGTCAAGTTAGTGTGGAGTACAAACTAAGGTGACAGAAAAAAGAGAGAGCCAGCTTCAAACAAGGTAGATGGAGAGAATCAATTCCTAAACATTTGTTCTTTAACCTGCACATGTGTGCTGTGGCATACAAGTGCCTGAAAACACACATTCTCTATCTTTCTCTCTCCTTTCTCCCTTATTTTCTCTTTCCAAATAAATAAATAGATAGATAAGTAAATAGTTAAAATAAAGCATAAGTAAGTCTCAGATTATCTTAATGTTCTTTCTGTGTTATTGCTTGATAATTCTAGTGTCCTGTATTTTGCTTTAAAATATATTTAAACTGTTTTATGAAAATAGAAGTTCTGTGACTATGTAATACTGTTTTTTGTTTTGGTTTTGGTTTTGGTTTTGTATATTTGACTGATTTTTTTAGCATGAGAATGCCTAGTTGCTTCATCCTCCTTTGAGGAAAACATCTTTTCTTTATTGCATTTCATTTGCCAACTGTCAATTGATTATTTTTGTGGGAATCAGCTTTTGGACCCTTTCTTCTGTGCTATGGATCAAGTTATCCATTCTTTTGCTACAGTTCCCATTGTAATCATTGCAATTCTCTGGTTCATCTCAAAAGTTGCTCGTATCAGGTATTCAAATTTGCTCTCCCTCTTTCAAAGATTACGCCCTTTGGATCTGCCCTGTTCTAGTGATGAAGAATTGAATGTTGAAAGGACAAGTATATGAATCTGCTTCTCTTTGAGGTGTACTTGTTCTTGTTTTTCAGTTTGTTGTTTTATTATTATATCCTTGCACATTAGTGATGGATATGTTCTCTGGTAAAATGCAGGCTTTCATCTTGTATACTATATTTTTTCTTCACAACTTTATAACTTTTTATGACTCCATTAACTTTTAGTACTCTCAACTCAAAGACTGCCTTAAATTTCCTCTTTGTATCAATTTCCCAGTTCATTTTTGTTTTACTATCTTCTTCCTATTCATATTTCAGTTCAATAACAATGTACTCCCAAAAGACTTTAATAATGTCTTTCATTCCTCAAAAACCTCTATTTTATTTAAATTTTCATAGAATTACTTGCATTTTTCTTGATGTGTTTTAAACTCTTGTTGTTTTACTTTTTAGCATTTTATACTCATTCTCTTATACTCCCGTTCTATGAAACAAAAAATTTTTATAAGTTTGGAAGTTTTGGCTAATTTATTTTCCCTTATTGTAGTAACTAAGTTAACTACCAAATGGATGTCTACTAAAATGTGTTGATACATAGATTACTCTCCTTTATGACAAGCCCAGAACTTGCAACAAACACAGCAGAAAGAACTATCAAATTGTCCTACTGACCTATTATTAAAAGGTGTATCATTCCACTTCCACCATAGTATCACAATTATTTTCTTTGATTAGGAGTACTGTCGTCCTCTTATCTAAAATAATAGACATCAAACTAAAAATAATCAGAAGAAATGAAAGTCATTTTATATAATTTACAGGAACAATCCATCAATAGGACATTGTAACTTTAAGCATATATGTGTTTCAAAAATATTTTCCCAACTTTGTTAAACATAATACTAGCTGTAAAGAAACATTAGTAGCAGGAAAGTTCAGTTTTCCATTCCCCACTCTTAAAACAGAAAAAATTCAAGTAAAATATAATTGTAGATCCAATGGACTAAACAGACATCATAGAACATACTTCAAAATTTATAGTCTTTTTAGCAATCCAAGAATTTTCTCCTTAGATAACATGAAATATCAACAAATATAGGGAAATTAAAACGATTTCCAGTGCTCTATCTGATAACAATGAAATAAAACTAGAAATCCACAGTAAGAGAAACTACAGAATATGCACAAACTTATGGAGATGAAACAATTCAATATTGGATGCTGAATGGAAAATCAAAGACACCAAGAACGAAAAATTTAAGGTTATAGAATCAAATAAAAATGAAATACCACATATCCAAATCTATGGGATATAATGAAAATTCTCCTTGGAGGAAACTTTATAGTTAAAAATACTTATATTCAAAAGATAAGAGAATTCTCATATAAGTATGGTACATCTCATGCCTCACAAAAACAAAATAAATCTTAAATCAATAGATGGAAAAAAGAATTAAGTCCAAGTAAACATTGATCAAATGCAACAACACACCAATACACACACACATGTAGGCACACACACACACACACACACACACACACACACACACGCACACACACACAGAAACTACTCAACAAATCAGAGTTGGTTCTTTGTAATGATAAATAAGGTTGAAAATCCCTTAGACAAACTAGATTAAATAGAGACAAGACACAATTAATATAATTTGAAAGTAGAAAACCATTACAATAGATACCACTGAAATTTAGAAAAAAACATTAAGCACATCTTAAAAACATCCACTCCTTATTCAGAAAAATCTTTTTAAAAGAATAAAATTCTAAATGTGAACAACCTTCAAAATTAAATCAAGATGTAATAAACTATTGAAGTATATTTATAGCAAGCAAGCAATAATTTTTAAGCCATAATTATAATCAAAAAATACCTGCCATCTAAAATTTCAGTATCGGATGGAACACTGGTGAAATTTATCAAGCCTTTTAAAGAATAGTTATTTTTCAAACTGTTGCACAAATAGACTAAGAGAATGTTACCAAACTCTTTTTACAAAGTCAGTATTACCTTGAAGCTAAAATCAAATAAAGAGACAGCAACCACAGTAACAACAAAAAGAAAAGAAAGAAAATGCCAGGAGGCTATGGTGGCCTGCTTGGTCCTTTACTCTCTAGGCAGAGACAAGGGAGCAAGATGACTACCTAAACTAGCCAAATCATAGAAATCTATATTCAAGCAAGAGACCTTTCCTCAATATATAAGGTAGAAGCCACTGAACAGTAATCCCTGACCTCTTTTTTTTTTTTTTTTCCATACTTGTGGCTGTTTATTCAAACAATTGAAATAAAGGTGTATACAATTTACAAACAAGTGAGAAAATAGTATTCAAAAGTATAATCACAGTACAGACACAGTAAAGCATTAAAATGGTCACATGAGAGTACTTAGGGTCCTAATTTTTGTTTGGGACTTCCTCTTAAGATATTCAAGAGAAGCAGGAGTTTGATTGCTAAGGGGTATAACAAGGACAGCTTTCTGTTTTGATTGACAATTTAGATTTTTATAACTGTTTGCTTACTGTGCACGTCTCTTCCATAATATACCTTATTTTAATTATAAGCATGTCCAATTATGGGCAGAAATAAGATGATAAATAAGGAATTCTGTTTATAAGTCCACTGAGACTAAATGGTTTACCAAGTTATGTATGTACTCAAAATTGTCCATGCTAGATTCATTGAGCTCCCCTCATAAGTGGAATCCAATTGAAAAGACTGAATAGCCAGACATGGTAACACATGCTTTGAGGTCCGGAATTTGAGAGATAGAAGCAGGCAGAAATCTATGAGCTCAAGGCTGGCCTGGTCTATCTACATATCCTAGAAAGAACTTGCCAAAAAAAAAAAAAGTTCAAATAGAAATTGTATTTGATGTTATTTAGGGGAAAAGAAACTAATGCCACTGCTTGCTTAGCATTCCGCTTAATGCAAGGGAGGGATCTTAGATTGTTAGCAGGCTGTTAGGTGAATTGTATGCACAGTACCTGCCGACAAGAGTCCTAGGTGAGTAAAAATTTTCTTTTTTTTTATTTTCTAAATAATATTTAATGAACAATCAAAAACAACAAGAACAAACCCCTGTTGCCTACCCCCTCCCCATGCCTGCCACCCCACCCTCTCCCACTTATCAGCCCTGTCATTCCCCTACACTGGGGCACAGAATACTCACTAGACAAGGAAATCATGAGCAAAAAGAACTCTACAGGAGGTATCACCATACCTGGATTCTAAGTTATAGCCCGGAACCACAGCAACATGAGCAGCATGTCATTGGCAGAAAATAGACAAGTAGGTCAGAAGAGCAGAATGAAATACTCAGAAATTCCTGATAGCAATAGCTACTTGATTTTTGACAAATACATTGAAAATATACATTGGGGTCTTTTCAGTGAGTGGAGCTGGCAAAACTGGTTATGCAAATGCACACTAATGGTTGATTATGTTTTTCTCCTTGACCTCAAAGAAACTCCACATTCATAAATAGATTTAATGTAAGACCTGTAACTGAGATTCTTAGAGGAAAAACAGGAAAAGCGATTCAGTACGTAGCCATATACATGGACATTCTGAATAGGACTGTATTTGTTCATGAAATAATTTTGACAACTATAAAACAGAATTTCACGAAATTAAAAAGCTTCTGAACAGCAAAGAGTTATGTGAAGAGACAACCTACAGAGTGGAAGAAAGTCTTTGCTAATTTTACATGTATCACAGAATTAGTATCTAGATTATACAAAGAACTCAAAACAAGAAAACAAACAACTCAATTAAAATGGGGGTAATTAAATGAACAGTTGTTTTTAAAAATGAAATATGCACAGCCAATAAACATGGACTGTTCAAGTGTTCCTAATTGGTCATCATAGAAATGCAGGTTAAAACATGTTGAGATTGGATCTTACTCCAGTCATAATGAAACTCATTAAGAAAACAGAGAAGAACAAATGCTGCTGGGCATGTAGTCTTACAAAAACTCTTACATGTGACTGTAGGAATGTCCTATTCCAAACAGCCAAAACAGAAGTCTATAAAGGAACAAAAAAGAGACTCTTCTTGTGAGTGAGCTATACCACTTCTGAATATTTTCTCTTAGGAGTCCAAATACAAGAGATACTTGAACTTAGTATATACAATAGCCATTATTCAAAGCAGCTAAGTTACAGACTGTCTTAGACAGAGTTCCTGTTTCTGTAAAGAGAGAAGATGATCATAGCACCTCTTGTAAATAAAACCACTTATTTGGGGCTAGCATAAAGTTCAGAAATTTCGTACATTATCACAGCAGGAAGCATGGCAGCATCCAGGCAGACATGATGCTGGAGAAGGATCTGAGAGTTCTATATCTGGAATAGAAAGTAGCAGGAAGAGAGAATGAGCCACTGGGTGACTGCCTTGAGCTTCTGAGACCTCAAAGCCAGTGACACATTTCCTCTGATAAGGCCATGTCAACAAGGCTAGATATCCTAATCATTTTAAACAATGCCACTCCCTATGAGATAATGGGGACCATTTTCAACCAAATCACTACATTCCACTCCCTGACTCATATATCATCATATCATATCATAATGCAAATGTAGCCATATGAGAATATAAAATGCATTTAGTTCAACTTCAGAAGTTCCCATAATCTCAAGTTCCAAGTTCCATAAAAAGTTGCAGCACTTTTTAAAAGTCCACAGTTCATGTCAACTCTTAGCTTAGCTACTAGGGAAGTAAAATCCTTTGGTGATGTGAGGGTCATTAAAATACAGTCTTATTACAATGAACTCCAATGTCTAAAAATTGTTCTTATTTTGGGCTTGTACCACAGTAAGAGCCAAGATTTTAAACTCTACTAAAAACAAAACAAACAAATAAACAAAAAGACTTTATCTATTCATGTTCATTTTTAAAAATACTAGTAGTGATGTATTATTTTAAAATATACAGTTAATATATTTGGAGTTATTTAAAAATTTATATTGAGAAAAACATATTTTCAGTATTGCTGTAGACAAGCATCTATAGAAGATTGTTTAATTGATTGTTTTATATCAAACAACTTTGATACTATTCATTTTTATTGTTACAATATTTTATAAATTTTAAAGAATAAAAAAAGTCCATAGTTCAAGTTTCTGATATACATGGCAATCTTGTAACTATAACCACCTGTAAAATCAAAATAAAATATCAGAAAACCTACAATTGCACAAGATATATTACTACTCCAAAAGGGAGGTAAGGGGAAATAGTAGGAAAATACTGGACCAAAGAAATACTGAAAACAAGTTGAGCAAACTCTTAAACTCTGCATTTCCATGTCTGATGTCAAAGCACTCTTCAGATATCTAACTCCATCAGCTTGGTTGACTGCAACACACTTCTTTTGCTTGGGTTGACTCTACTCTGTTATCAGCTTTCATCAGCAGATATCCCACAGCTCTGGCATCTCCAAAATACTGGTATCTCCAAGGCAATCCAAATTTCACCTTCTCAGCTTCAAGCAAAGTCCTTTCTTGAATTCCATGTAGGGACACCCCTGCTACATGACTGGCTTCAGTGGCTTTCTTTATTCATGGAGAGAATTCCATTACCTCTTTGTTGCACCCTTGATTCTAAAACCAGAACCACATAGGTGAAACTGCCAAGTTCTGCTGCTTTCTGGACCTGGAACAGGCCCCTCCTCATTCAAATACATTTTCAGCAGCTTTCTCTTTTTCATAGTTTCCTTCATTGTCTAAGACTGACTGTACTGAAACTCAATTTGTAGACCAGGCTGGCCTTGAGCTCAGACATCATCTTGCTTCTCCCTTGCCAGCACTTAGCCTTAAGATTTTCTTTAATTCCTTTTCAGAAGTTGGAAGGTTAGCTGGGTGAGGTCTTGCTCTGAGGTTGCCACTCTCTTTATTTCACTTATCACTGGACTTCCCTTTAATCTGGTTACATTTCCTGGTACCCTTTCTCATCTCAAACTGTACACTTTTGTATTTTTCCTGAATCAGCTTG
>JADRCC010469705.1:0-13419 GCA_019843855.1 Hylomyscus alleni
TTATTATTATTATTATTATTATTATTATTATTTAAGGCAAAAATCTCACTAAGTTGCCCACAGGCCTTTAACTTGCTATCCACCCATTTCAGCCTGACAGTAGCTGGGATTACATGTACCACAAGGCCAGCTACTTGCTCTCAGTTGTTAGACTTGTTGATGTTTTGGAGCTGATGTTCTCTGCAGTTACCTTAATTAGAAATGGATTTTCTTATTAGGGCATGGGATCGGAATGGAAGCCTCTAGATTCCCTTAAGAAAAGGAAGGGGCCTTTTGTTCAGCCGCTAAGGACTCTTGCTCTGAGGCCTGCCTACCTGAGTTCAATCCCTAGAACCCATATGGTAGGCGAATACTGATTTCTGCATGTTATCTTCTGACCTCTGCACACACAATAGATATATAAATGTGAAAACAAAACCAGAAGAGAAGGAAGATAAATTCTGACTTGGAATATTTCCCCTTAATATTGTGCCTTACAAGCTGCTTTATTTTCCCATGTGTCTTCCTTGGACTGGGGAAAATTATTAGCTATGCTTCCTTCCGTTCCTTGCTCTCCTCCCCCACACCTCTTGTCTCTGTGCCTTTATAAAGTCTGTCTTTGCACCTTTTTAGTGGGAGCTGTCATGACCCCTATTTTAATCATGAAGCTTTTGAATTGGAGTGATGCTGCTGATTTTGGGATCTTTTTCTCCCTCGCTATACTTCAACCCTAGCTAGCTAGCGAGGCCTAGGCGTTTACAAATATTTCATACCTAGCACAAGTGGAAAACATACTGCTTCATTATTTTTTAGAGGTACTTAATATTCACTGATACAAGACTCAGTTGTCACTGAAAATATCCTTTTGAAGTTCGCATGCTAAGTCTTCCTTAAAGCTTGTTATTCAGGGAGGTTCTTATTTGCTTGATCAAAATAAAAAAGTCCTGTATTTACACAAACTGTTTTTGCCATCTCCATCCAGATACTTCTTTGAGTCACATCCTGGTTGCTTGAACCTTCCTAGAAATTTATCAAGACTGCTCTAAGATCCATGATGTGCCCACTGTAACCTACTGTTTGTTTCTTCATTTTCTGCTCCACCTTCTAGGCCTTCCTCTCCTCTGTTCCTCTATTCTTCCATGGAGTTGCTGTCTTGGCTCTTTTGATAGTTTCTTTGCTTGAAATTGGATGCCCCACCCCACTCCTCAAAATGTGTTTTTTTATTTTTAAGTTTTGCTTAGTTTCTTAATACACTGAATAATTCCTGAAGATGGCTCTTGAGGAATCATTGCCAGTTTCTGAGTTTAGACTGGGTGCATCTTATTTGTTGCATATTATTGACTACACAACTCAGGGACCACTCTTATAGGGAAGGTCTCTTTTATGCTTCTGGCTTGTCTTTTCCACTTGAAGCCCTGGTGTGGTGAGGGATGGAAACATGGCTAGGGGCATCTCCCACGTGTATAGATGGCTGACCCTATGTCTGTTAACAAAAATGGACACCTGAAAAGGATACATTGTCAAGTTTCTTCTAGTTTATAAAGTTACTTTTACAAAGTTTTATCTAATCTTTCATAGCTGTATTTAATGGATAAAATGGTTTAGGTGCAGTAACTTAACTATGGGACCTCAGATTTCACTGCCTTCAGTCTTTAAACATAATCCTTTTAGGTAGGTTTTTGTTTTTCTGTCTGTCTTTTGCTTTAAAATTAAATTATTTTAACAAAACCCAAGGCAGTTATAGTGTTTCTAGCATACTTTTAATGTAATATTAATGTCATGTACACTGGCATTCAGATGCTGGTTCCTTGATAGTTACAGCCGTAATCTGTATTCTGTCATGTCAGTCTCTTATTTCCTTTCCTTCCTGTATTTTTCCTTCATCTTACTTACGGCACTATAACATGCCATATACAGTATTTATCTGTGGTCTGTTTTCTGTACTCATAAACTCTATGATATATACAAGGGATTTTTCTTTTTATTTTATTCATTGGTATGAATCCAGATCCCAGAACTGTATTAGATACATAAAGTGCTATAAATGATTTGTGTGCGTGTGTGTGTCTCTGTGTGTGTGTGTGTGTGTGTGTGTGTGTGTGTTTTGGGGTGCTGGGAAGTAAGCCCTATTTGTCCCAGTCAAGTGCTCTAGAGTTGCTCCGTGAGGAATTTAATAAGCCCCAGCATGTGATGGTGAATAAAGCAAAAATCTCGTCTTCATTTGAGTGCACCTGGTGTACATTAAAGCAGGAGTGCAGCCACCTAACCCAGGGTAAAAGTATGGGGTCCAACAGATCAGAGTTGTGGGCCTGGAGGGAAGTACTGAGAAAAGAAAGGAGACGAGAGCCGCATTCTCAGAATGAAGTTGTAGTGATTTTGAGGTGGGCAGGAACAAAGAGCTTGTGACAAATTAATGTAGAAATGGTTTAATGAGGTGAAAAAGCCGGAAGAAGTAGGTGGTGGCTGGTCTTACAGGGCCTTGGATGTCCCTGTGTAGGTTGAGGATTTTGTTTATCCTGAGAACATCAGGAAACTCTTGGAGTGTTTTTAAGTAGTGAATTACATGGTCAGAATTGGCTTTTAAAAATAATTGTTTGGAGCTAGTGAGGTAACCTGAGCAGCTTAAATGTGCTTCTACCAAACTGACAAACTTGAATTGACCCCCAGATCCCACATAGATGAAAGGGAGAACCAGTTCCTGAAAGTTGTACTCTGACTGCTACATGGATGCTATGGCATGAGCCTATATGCATACATAAGTAAAGATAGTAAAATCAAAACATTTAAGAAAATACCTGTTCTGTTTTATGGAAAATGATATGGGAGAGGCAGAAATAAGCTTACAGACATGGATTTTACTTAGGGGCAAAATGCAGATTCCTTTTACTTCTTCTGGTCATAGTTGAAAAGGCCCAGTTCCAGTCTACATGGAGGGTAACTTGCTTAGATTGCTTTAGTTTGTGTTGTACAAAATCTTGCAAGCTTAAAAAATAGTTTAAAAATATGCCTTAATTCTGCTAGCATTTGTCAGTTGTTTAAAAGTATATTGTTAGTTCAGATTTTATCAAGGCTAACTAACATTCTTTTTTTAGTAATCTCTCTGAAAAATGGGAACATTTTGTTTTCACATTTCAGAAAGCTTTATTTCTATTGTGTGTTGGCCAACTTGATGTAAAGTTACAGGTGGCTTCAATGATTGTTACTCTTGGTGAACAGTTTCAACATTGATTTTAAAAAATACCTTGGGTGTGATGACCACACTTGGGAGGTAGAGGCAAAATGAGCAGGAAGAGTTCAAGGCCTGGACTGTATATGAGACCCTGTCGCTGGGGTATTGGTGTGAGTGGTGTTAGTCTATAAAGACTTAGACTTTCTTGAGCTTCTCTTTCTCTTGGTTGATACAATATATCTTTATGTTTCATTGTTGAGATTTATATCCTGCTAGGCATTTTCACTTGAATTGTATTTCTCTACTTTAGTAACTAACAGTAACCTCTAAAAGTACTTCCAGTTACTTTTTAACTTTTTAACTAGGGTCTGCAAAAAGAGAAATTTTTGGTCAAGTTGGAAGTACACTAGTCCTTCTTCCTAATGGCTTACAAGGGATCAGGAGATTTCCTTTCCAGAGGACACTTGTATGGGGTGTAGTTCATTGCTTTAACCACTTAGTTGTGACTGAGAACAAAAACTTTTGAAAGTAGACTTAAAGTGCTGTTGAAAAGTTTGCCTCTAAATATTCAGAAAGGTAAGAGCATTTTTAAAAATGCTTTTAGGAAGTAAAAACATTTAAAAGACAATGTATAATTAAATTTTCTGTCAATGTGTCTTACGAACATTTCTACTTATGTGAGTACTTGGTTTTATTCTCAGTCAGAACTGAATGGCATAATCACTAACTCCTGTTACCTTAGTGGTTGACACCCCTATTTTCCTAGTTATTGCTATCATGCCAGAATGCAAATTAGTGTTGGCCTTTAACGGGTCATTTGGAGTACAGACCAGTTGGGTATATGAGTAATTGGTGAGTAAGCAATATTTGCTTCTGTGCACCTTTAGGGAGGGAGAGAACCATGAGGAAGACCAAATGGTGAAATACAAGAAGCTGTGTGCCCAGTGATGGGTGTGGTTTTGTACTCTTGTACAGTTCTTACGTTTGTCTGTATATGTTGATAAACCTCTTCTATTGAAAATGTCCTTCAAGAGTGACTAATTAAGGGTGAATTAAATCTAAACACAAAAAGATTGGAGGTAGAAACTAGAATTGCCAAAACCAAAAGTACCAGAAGCACTCAGAGTCATAGAATTTAAATCTCTATGATGTGGAAAATTCAAATTGTTTCTACAGAATACCTCCCAATTCAGAATGATGGTGTTTTAGTAGTTTTCAATCAAACCCAGGGACACTTTTGGTGTACTGTGTCTTTTAAGTTCAGAGTAGTTTCATTGTGGTAGGTTATAATATACAGTGTACATATCTCATGAAACACATGAGGTTACAGTTCAAGATAAAAAACTGTACTGATATTTTTTCATATCCATTGTATACCAAAATAATGTCAGCTCAGTTTTATGTGTAGGCAAAAGAAATTCTGGATGCCCAATTTTCAGTTTATGTGGAGGTGGCATTAAATTTATTGTAAAGAGTAGTTACCAAATGCTTAGTATTAACATAGCATTTAATAAGCTTTACTCTAGGTTCATGAGTTTGTTTTTTTTTTTTTTTTAAAACAAAGACCAAGCTTTGACTTTTTTTTTTAAAGATTTATTTATTTATTTATTTATTTCATGTATGTGAGTACACTGTCACTGTCTTCAGACACACCAGAAGAGGGCATCAGATCCCATTACAGATGGTTGTGAGCCACCATGTGGTTGCTGGGAATTGAAGTCAGGACCTCTGGAGTGCTCTTAACTGCTGAGTCATCTTTCTAGCCCTGGTTCATTGTTGTTATCTGTTTGGAATTACTAGATGCTCATATAGTGTTAGGTAAAAATTAATATCACTTTGAGGTATTACAGTCATTTTCTGAGATTTTGAGTTTTGTTTGGTCTACACTCTTGCCAGTTGAAATTTGATAACTAGTTATCAATTGCCAAAAAAAACCCCACCAATATCTCATCATAGGATTTTAGAGCTCTGAACACTCTGAAGTCCACAGAAGTTGTACTTGATTGGAAATACAGCTAGCTGGTTAGTGACAGAGTTAGGGCTGTAACTTGTTGCATTCCAGGGTCTGGATATGGAGCTGGTACTGGCCTCCAACTCATAGTCTTCTAGCTTTTCTCCAGTGTGGACCCACCCCAGGCTCACTGTACTCTAATGCTCAGTGATTAAGCGCACTGACTACTCTTCCAAAGGTCCTGAGTTCAAATCCCGGCAACCACATGGTGGCTCACAACCATCCATAATGAGATCTGACGCCCTCTTCTGGGATATACTCGCCAAGCTGGGCATCCATATTTTTTTAAAGGAGAGAATTTTTTTAAAAGAAGGGAATGTGAATTTTTGGAGAGCTTTTCTATGGTTTTGTTTGCTGTGTTCTAGTCAAACAACTGGTGTGTGTCAGGATCGTAGTTTAACTTTCCCACAAAGAGCGTTGAATACATTACAATAGCTCACAACAGTGTGCTTGTCGTATATATAATTCTGAAGACTGAATCTATTGATTTGTTTTTCTTCGGAACACCTGAGGCCAGAGGACAGTTTGCACTGCATTTTCCAGTTCAGAAAGACAGAAATGATGTTGTTTTCTAGTTTCATACTTTGAAGCCCATAATGACAATATTCAACCCCTAGCCAAAAAAAAAAAAAAAAATTGTCTTGTTCCAACACCTTGGATTTAGATGATACAATAATGTATATCTTGTGTGAGATATTCAGGCTCTAGCCAGGTGGGGACTACCTTTCTTGACTCCTGGCACTCAGGAAGAACAGAGGAGTCCAAGTTTAATCCTAGCATGTCTTACATAACAAGACCATCTTAAAAAGAGAAGGACAGTTTAGGCTCTAATGAAAAAGTTTTAATATTATCATTGAAGCTGGAGGTACACCACACTGAATATTAGTAGTTAAACAGTTGTATTGATAGGACACTTCTTTTAAAAACAAAACAAAACAAAACAAAACTGTGATCTTCAAGGTTGAGCTCAGATCCTCTCACCGGGTAGGCAAGTACTTAGTGTGAGCCACACCCCATCCAGTTAATTGGAATTTACAAGTATTGATGTGGATTCTCTGCTCAAAATTGATTATGTGATGTATATTATCTACTAAAAAGGGTGTATAACCCTAACTGCCTTGAGTGTAACCCACTTTTGTGAAATAGATGGCTGGGAGACAGACCTTTTACAGTACTAAGCCAAAGTGAGATTTGATTCTGGTTTTATTTTGGAACATCAGTTCTTTTTTTAAATGTTGTATCACTTCTTTTGTACATGTTGGAGGATATTCATTATGTTTTAATAGTACTATTTACACTTATTTTGGCAAACTTTAACGTGTCTACAATTGTAATGCTTACTCATTGAAGACTAGTTTGATACTGTGGCTTTGTGAACAGTTTGGTATTTCAGCATATCGGGAATCTTAAACATATTGCACACCAGGTACTGTATTGTCTCCCTGTTCTAAGATGTCCTCCCAGTGCTGTTGATGAGAAAACCCAGGGGAATGTGGTTGTTGTGCCTGGTAGAGAAGGAGTCCAGTTCCCAAGCAAGTGTTCATCATACTTCAGAACACACTTCTAGTTGGGCTTTTTAACCTATGTTCACTATGAAGGAGTCCTGAGAATTTGGAGTAGTTCCTTGGTTCAGAGTTGATTTTCTGAAGAATTTAGTGACAATTGGAATAAAGAAATGAAGCATGTTTGAGGAAGCTAAAATATATTTGCAGGTTTCTAGCTTGGTCATTTATATTATATATCTTTCCAGTGGGATAAGTTTTGAGCAGATTTTCAAAACAGTATTTTTACTTGCTCCTCCCATACAAATAATTGCTTTAGTATGCATTTGCCACTTATTTGTTGTTTTAATATTAATTTTGACCTCTTTACTGATTTGTTGTTTTAATATTAAATTAATTTTTAATATCACTCTTTGATATGTAACTCTTAGATCTCAAGTGCATCCTTGTATGCCCACATAGGCATACACACTAAATCTAGAGACTAAAATGAAGATGAAAATTTATTCAAAGTAATTTTACCCTAACTTACAACTACTGTCTTTTGTGTGTAACCCATCAACTGGAATGAAGATTTACTTGGAACCATCTCGTTTCCTGTGTTTTCTATTTTAATTGCTAGGCAAGTCTTCCCACATTTATTGCCACAAAAAAAAATAGAATTATTAGACACACATTTAATGGGATTCTACTCTATCAGGTCCTGTTAGGAGCACAGTGTGAACAAGGCAGGCAGGCTGGCACAGATGTCTTTCCCTGTGACAGAATTTTGGAGTTGATAGGATGATCATAATTTGCTGTGCCATATTCCAGGGTAGAAAGGGCTAGTAAGAGACATGAAATAGTGAACTCAGGCTTTGTTGGGAGGAAGAAAAGTAATATCCAAATAGCTGCTTATATTTGTATTTTATCCCAAGGGCAGGCTAGAGATTTTGAACTGATCTAAGGAGGCCCATGTTTTAGGAAGACCAGCTTGCCTTCTAGAATTCCTTCTTAGAATTCTAGAAGGTGTAAGGAAACTAAGAAGTTGAGATAGTTTCAGAGATACTGGCTTTCTGAAGAATTTAATAAGTTGGAATTTAGAAATGACACTTTTTCTAAGAAGAGGCTACAGCAATCTAGTTGCAGGTTTTTAATTGGGTCGTTTGCATATCCTTCAAATAGGGGTTATTGGGTTTTATGGTTTGGTTTTTTTTTTTTTTTTTTTTTTTTTTTTTTGTATTTTCAAGACAGGATTTCTCTGTATAGCCCTGGCTGTCCCAGAACTTACTCTGTAGACCAGGCTGGCCTTGAACTCAGAAATCCACCTGCCTCTGCCTCCCAAGTGCTGGGAGACTAAAGGCGTGCGCCACCACCACCCGGCTGGGTTTTATGTTTTAAAAGAGCAATAGGGTTAATTATTTTAAACAACTGATACATAGAAGTCTGCCAAATCATAAAAATTTCACTGTGTGTTGATTAGATAGCTGTCTTGAAATTTAGCATACAATTGTGAACTAGCCTTGTGGAAAACGAACACAGGGGCATGACTCAAGAAGAGGCAGAGGCTCCAGAGGCACATCGTTCCTGATTGCATTCACCAGATTTGGTACTCTCCCTGTGAAATCTTAGGCACCTGTGGAATGCTCTGCACTGTGGCTGGTAGACTCCTCCTTGGTAGGTGTCTTTCTCCTGGCAGAGTTACCTCTTTACCAAAGCCTTATAACCTTGTTCACATTGACCCTTTGTTAGTGCAGTTACATAATTTAATTACTGTAAATGGATATTGTAGCCTAGAAATCAAAGTAGTCGAGAGGATTTTGAATGTTTTCATTCACTAAAAAATTATAAATGGGGCTGGAGAGATAGCTCAGTGGTTAAGAGAATCATTCATTTTTCCAGAGATTGAGTTCAATTCCACATGGTGGCTCACAACCATCTGTAATGGGATCTGATTCCCCTTTCTGGTATGGCTGAAGACAGCTACAGTGTATTCATTTAAAAAAAAAAAAAAGAATAAATCTTTTTTTTTAAAAGTTTTTTTTAAAAATTATCAATTTTGTAGTGGAGAGTCTGGGGAGATTTCTTAGAGCACACATGAAGAAGAGTTGGGGGCTGGTGAAGAATTGGCTCAGCAGTTAAGAGCACTTGTTGCTCTTGTGGAAGACCTGAGTTCTCTTCCCAGTACTCACATAATGCCATCCATAAAATCAGTTCTAGGAGATCTGAAGGTATGCACTTGGTTCACATAGATGCATAGAGGCAAAACATTAATACATATAAGGTAAATTAAATAAATAGGAAAAAGAAAAACCGGGTGTATGGTGTTGTGCTGGTAAGGCCAGCTCTGGGGAGGCTGTGATAAGGATCTGTGGGGTTCACTGCCCAGTCAGCCTGACCTGTTTGGTAGTCCTTGTCTTGAGGGAAGTAGCTTCTGATGTGTTTTTGAGGGTGATATGAAAGGTTGTGTCCATACACAACATACACACACAGGAAAGTAATCCTTCTATAAACATTGTGTATTTAGATAATTTTTCATCTGTACTAGATGTGCTTTAAAGAAACAGTGATGTGTTCTGGCTTATGTAAGAAGAAGAACAATAGAAGGACTAGGTCTAGGGCAAAGATCAAAAGAAAGAACACACACAAGTTCAAGTTAAGTATGCACACATTAATTTTTGTAACTACCTATTTGCTTTTGCAGTTCCTTTCAATTGCATGGGATTCAGAGCTTCTTACTCTGCTTAGCACACAGGAAGAACATTTCAGGGTGGTTAAGAAAGAGTAGCTACAGAAGCACAAACAACAGGCCAGAGGGAGAGAAGGCAGAGCAGACTCCCTGTTGGGTTGTGCGGTGCTGTTGAGATCTAGCAGTGATAGTGCAGGGGAGAGACTGTAGATGGCTGGTGAGGTGGAGAAAGGAGCAGGCTTTTTTGTGAAAGTTTATGTTAGGGACTGACTCCCAGGAACAAGGTCATCCAGTCAGGGTTGACCTGGCTCCTTTTGTAGTTTTCTCCTCTCCTGTACCTCTCATTTCACATCTCTTCTGTCTTTTGAGTCAAGATTGGGTTACTTCTCAAAAAAAAAAAAAAAAGTTATCGAGCATGTGCCTGGTGCTCTTGGAGCCAGAAGTAGTCAGATTTCCTGGAACCTGCGGGCTGTGTGGATGCTGAAATGAAACCCAGGTCCTCTGCAAGTGCTCCTCATGATTGGGCCATCTCTCCAGCCCCAGCCTTTTTGAAACAGTTACAGCAGGAAATATTGAAGATGGGGAAAGACAGAATAGGACCCAAACTATGCGTAGGGACTAGTATAGAACCATTGCAACTCCAGTTACTTATTTGGCTTTTTCTCAAAACCTTTTTAATATAGGAACTTGTGGGAACAAAAACCCATTCATTTTCATGTTTACTTTAAAAAAAAAAAACATATCTTGCATATATTTAGGTACCTTGTCTTCACTTAGGAGGTGTGATTTTTTTTTTTCAAGAATACAGGATTATAATTGCTAGGAAATAGTTCCACTTCACTGAAATATTAAATATAGATACCATATTTTATCAACATACTTTTATTTATATACAAACATTAAGTGGAGAAATAGGTTGCATATTCATATATGTCTTTTTTCGTTCTTTCTTTTTTTTTTTTCAAGACAGGGTTTCTCTGTGTAGCCCTGGCTGTCCTGGAACTCACTCTGTAGACCAGGCTTATAATTCAGAAATCTATCTGCCTCTGTCTCCCAAGTGCTGGGATTAAAGCCGTTCGTCACCACTGCCCAGTCATATATGTCTTAAAGTAAGATATTTCATCATTTATAATGCTGTTAAATGAGTTATTTATTATTCAATTGTTTATTCAGTCATTCAGTCTCATGCTGTTACTTATGCTGGCATTGGACACTAGGGCTCAGAGTAATCATGCCTGCCCCCCCCCCCCCCCCCCAAGTAGCTGGAACTGCATGTATAATCTCTATCATTCTCAGCTCATTGTAGTGTGGTGTTTGGTTTGGTTTGGTTTTTTTTTTTGAGATAGGATTTCTCAGTAGCCCCGTGTGTCCTGGAATTCTCTGTAGACCAGGCTAGCCTCAAACTCAGAGACCCATCAGCCTCTGAGTGCTAGGGTTACAGGTGTCCATCCACCTTGGTGTTTAGTTTTTAAGGAAGGTAATTTGTATGTTCATGTAACAAGACTTAAGGACATATATATAGTCAGGACTGTAATTTAGGCTATGAAGAAGAAGTTGCCATTTCTGTAACTGCCATCTGCTTTGTTATCAGCAAGTAACTACTCCCTTCTCTAGAGCTTCATGGCCTGGTGGATTTCACAGCTTTCATTACATATTAAAGGTGCTCTTGCTTTATTTGGATTTGTTGACTGATTCATACAAATTAGAAGTATTTTTTTTCCAAGTGAAGTTTTGATTGAACATACTAAGAAACTGGAACATTTTAGTTTTTGCATAATCTTCCTTGGGGTAAAAATACTATCTGTCTCAGGTGTATTAAAGTTGTTTTTTGTTGTGAAACTAATTACTTAATGTGTTACAGAAAATGTGAGACAGATGCTCTAGAAATTGTAATAAATATTTAAGGGCAGTCTGATTGATACTGGCACTCCATTGCTTCCAGGATTGATTGGCCAATTGACCTGGCTAGGTGGGTGTTCCTTACTGTTGCATATATGTTCCTCTGAAGTAGTGTGCTCAGTTGAAGATGACTTTTGCAATAGAGCAGGACTCATCTTTGGTGGAGGGTCTTTGAGTAGCTGTGTTCTCTTGTTTGAACCTTCAAACCAGCATTAAGGGATGAGAAACCTCAGGTTTTAGGTCTCAGCTTTATTCCTAAGAAGAGGCATGCCTCTGAGCAAAGCAGGTTGCAGTATCTCTAGCTGTTTTTCAGCTCTAGCTTTACCCTTCTTTAAATGCTCACTTCTAAGTTTGCTTAAAATCTCAGCCTTCACTGTTTGTATGTCTTTGAGGTTCTTAATTGTGAATATGCATTGGAATGGATGATGTGCAGCCTTTGAAGACAAAGAGTGAGGTGAATAGAATTTTTTCCCATTCAACAATCAATGACAAGTTCTCCATGGTAGATTTCTTTTTAAAATTTTTTTTATTATTAATTAATTATTTTGTTTACATTTCAGATGTTCTCTCCCTTCCCAGTCTCCCCTCCATGAACCCCCCTACCCCCTCACCTTTGCCTCTAAGAGGATGCCCCTCACTCCCTCCTTACCCCTCTAGCACTCCTCTAGAGATATCCTTAAGAAGCTCTCTGAAGCTTGAAGGTCTTCTATAGTCACTGATTGTGAATCCATGAAACAAGCATATACTGATGTCACTGTCTTGTTCATTAGAACTCTTTGTTTCAAATATAAATGATGATTTTTGTGAGAATTGTCAGTGTTCTCAAGAAAATGTTCGTCTACTCAAAAAAAAAAAAGTTATTAAAGCTGCCCAGTGAAGAAGTGATGAATGTAGGGCACAAATAGAAACGACTGGAGTCAGGAAGCCCTGCCTTTTGTCAGGATAGTTATAATACATGTGAAATGTTGACGAGTTATTCTTTTCTTTCTTTGGATTCTATATGTATTGTGTTTGACTTTTTTTAGACATGGTCTAGCCATGTAGTCCAGACCAGCCTCTAACTTAGGATACTCCACCCCTTAATATCTGGGATTACAGGTATACACCACCCTGTGTTCATCTTCTTAAAGAGATGGCTTGAGTAAACAGAAGTACATACATTAATTGAATTACAACAACATTGACAGCAAATGAGCAGGACCAAGTAACAGACTGAGCTCAAAGTCGTGATAGAAGACAGACAAGCCAGGTTGAATTAGTAAGGGAAATGGTTGTATAAAGTCATCAATAAACAAATGTTAGAATGTATTATAAGCAGGCTGTGTTTAAGAGACAATTGACTTTTTTGTTGTTGTTTTTTGTTTTTCGAGATGGGGTTTTCTGTATTGCACTGGCTGTTCTGGAACCCACTGTAGACCAGGCTGGCCTTGAACTCAGAGATCTGCCTGCCTCTGCCTCCCAAGTGCTGTGATTAAAGGCGTGCACCACCACTGCCTGACTGACAGTTGACTTTTAACATGGGATTTATTTAACATTTTGATTAAACCCTTTTCCTCTCTTATATGCGTTCCCAATTTAGGTTAAATAAAATAATTGTGTTGTCTCAAACCTTTCGCAGACTTCAAGTGTAAGGTATGGCATTTCCTGATAATGGTATTTCCCTAATGAACAAGAAGGATGTGTGAATCAGTCAAGCCTGCATTTTAGGAAGGTCATCCTAATGGGGTTGTCTCCTTTTCTGCCTGGCTTTTCAAACTCCTGTGAAGAAACAACTTTCTCATGATTATTGGAAGAGGAACACAATACAGAGTAAAAGTAAGACGTTGTTCTGAGGGGTAGAGGGCTGCATCTTGCCAGGCTCTTGATTGCCCACATGCTGTAGCTTTTTGGAAGCAAACTTGCAAAGCCATTTAAATTCTGTAACAGCCAGATGCAAAATGAGAGATAGGAGTTACTCCCACTCCTAAATCCTGCATGGTGTTGTTTTAGGTTTCCTTATAAGCTAATACTGGAGTGGTGATTTGGAGTTTGTCAGAATATTAATGTGTAATATGACATCTTCCTTAGCAGAGGCTTACCTAATGAGATGAACCAAATTCTCAGGCTTTGTTTTGTTTTGGTTGGTTGGTTTATATTAAGAATGCCAGCTGAAAATGTTTTCAAACAGCTGTTCTCTTAGAACTTTGTGAAT